>JANRGW010041820.1:17004-29712 GCA_024733675.1 Psilopsiagon aymara | reverse complement strand
GGGGGGGGGGGGGGGGGGGGGGGGGGGGGGAATGTTCTGTAGCCAGAAAAGGCTACATCTTCCTTGTGATTCAGAGAAGGGGACAAATTTTATGGTGGAGAGATCATATAATTCAGTTAAGTGGGATGACTGTATCAGCTGGTGTTTTACAGAGACCTAAATAGTTCATTAAAAACTGACATCAGTTTACATTAATATAAAGAAGTTTTGTTCACAAGTGTTAGCTACAATGTGTTTTGTACTATACAGAATTTAAAAGATGAGAGTATCAAAACAGATTTGTAGCAAGTAGGAAGTTAACATACAAATATGGCAATTCCAGAATAAAAAAGATCTTTACCTTTTAAACCTAAGGTAGAAAAGGGATGGTTATAAAAATATACCCAGACACTTACGTACAAAATTTATAACCCTCTACCTCTCACCCTGCAGGAAAATCTATATGCTGAAAAGCCCATCTTGTAAAATGAAATTTCTCTTCCAAATCTAAGGAACAGAGTAAGACTGAATTTTCATCTGATGCTTCTTTATCCTAAATCATAGGGGGAGTTTGGACTGCTGGGAGTAGCCTGATGCATTTGAAAGTAGCTTTGTTTTTCTCTACCTTGTTTAAAAGCAACATAACAAGCTCCTCAGTCTCTGCTTTCAGCCCAGTTAAATTATGCTTTTAATTGAACATATGAAATCAATATCAATTTAGCAGAGATCTAAGAATCTATGACTTGAACAGTAGGTGTCTGATGTGAACAGTAGGCATTTGATGAATAGCCTTTTAAGGGTACATGCCCAAAGTTCAAATGTTTTTAAAACAGAATGCAGCAAGCTATAAATGCTTTTATGAAAGCTGGAGAGAGAAAGGAGTGTTGGTTCAGTGGCAGGGTCAATTTAGATTGCTTTTTCTGTTGAACTTTGGTCCCTAATATTTTACCCTTGCAACTGAAATTGGTGTGGAAACTTGTAAGGATAAACAGTATTGAAACTTTTAAGCATGATTTAGTGTTACCAAGGTAACCAATTGTAATTAATTTTAAGCACCAGCTGGCTTGTGATGAGCATGAAACCTGACAAAGACTCTCAGAAGGATTGTTTCACATTTTCTTAGTGCAGTAATAAGAATATGAGGAATTTCTTTAAATAAAGCATCTACAACGAAAAATGAAACCACAGCTTTGATATTGGTCAGTTAGAAAAATCAAGGAATAGTTTTCAGATGTAGAAAGGCAGAAATGTGCAGCAGATCAGGAATTGTGAACACTAACTTAGAATAATAGAATTTTTAGGTTGGTAAAAGACCTTTAAGATCATCAGTTCCAACCATTAACCTAGCACTGCCAAGTTCACCAATGAACCATCTCCCTAGGCACCGCATCTACGTGTCTTTTAAACAGCTCCAGAGGTGGGGATTCCACCACTTCCCTGGGCTACCTGTTCCAACACTTGGAAAACCTTTTGGTGAAGAAATTTTTCCTAATATCCAGTCTAAAACTCCCCTTGTGCAGCTTGAAGCTGTTACTTCTTGTTCTATTTCTTGTTACTTGAGAGAAGAGACCAAAACCCAGCTCACTACAACATTTTTTCAGGTAGTTGCAGAGAGCGGTAAGGTCCCCCCAAGTTTTCTCTTCTCCAGGATAAACAACCCCAGTTGCCTCAGTTGCTCCTCATATGACTTGTTCTCCAGACCCTTCACTTGCACCTTTGCCCTTTTTTGGACATGCTTCAGCAAATCATTGTGTTTCTTGTAAGTGAGAAGCCCAAAACTGAGCACAGTATTGGAGGTACAGCCTCGCCAGCGCTGAGTACAGGGAACTTCATCAGTCAGGGAGGCTGGTTAAAAACTATATTTTGACACCTTTTTTTTTTTTTTTCTTTCATCCCATAGTGCTAGAGATGTCCTCTTGAATTCCTAGGTTTGCATAGTTCTGTACTTCATCATCTACATTTTGGACAATCACAGAGAATATTCAGAAGCTTATCACTGTAAAGTTCTCATGAAAATAGCAAAACAGAAAAAGAACAAGAGCAGGTTTCATAGCCTTCAACTAAAACCGCAGAAGAATATAGAGTGCCTGAATATTTAGATATCGAGCTACGTTACTAACATGGCTTGATCATTTTGCTTTCTGAATATCAGCTTTGGTCTGGAGAGCTCAGGTTAGTCTAAACAGTGGGGTAATAAAATATCAAAGATAACACAAATGGAGTGTTTTTTCCTTCATTTGTAAAAGGGGAGGTATTCTAATACAAAAGATTGCCAGTGCTTTATGTGAAAATCTCCTATCTTAAATTAAGAAGTTACTGAACTCAAATAAGTAAAATCTCACAATTTTTTATTTGGCTTTGATGTTGATTTCCTTAATCACAGCTGAAAGCTTAAGATTAGTGAAAAGTAAAACACTACTTCTCAAAAGGAATGTCTTTGAAAAAGAAATTAACTTCCGAGTGCTACAAAATTCAAGCAGTGCTGTGCTGGGTATATATATCTGAGTCCAAATTTAGAGTTTCAAGTAACTGAGAGTGAATCGGCATGGTTGCTACTTTAGCCCTGTACATGATATGTTATAATCTGTTTGTGATGACCCTGATTCTAACCACATTTATGCTGGAGTACATCTACAGGAAATTAATGGACTATATTAGTAGTGTGGAAGTCAGTGAAATTATAGCTCCAGAATAAACGAGATAGGAAACTGTCCTATTTATTGTTTCACTTGGCACAATATGTCCCTAATAAACCACATTTCTCCTGTCTTTAATTTTGCTGTGTAGGACTTAGTGATAGAGAGTGGAAATGATAGAGATACTTTTCCAAAGATAGTGGAAAGTCAATTTCAAAAAAAAAAAAAGTGATGTTTTTAGAGTAAAGGGGCAATTGCAAATACTCATTCCACAGGCAAGTTCACAAATAGGAAATACAGGACTAGTGGCAGCCAGTTACTTCTTACTGGCTGGTTCAGGGAATCCTCTTAGGCAGCAAGTGCTGTGGACACAGAGTGGCTCTCTTTCAGGGCCAGAATTGGATGTCTCAGTCGGGCTCTGGATGTTTCATGCTGTTCTGCTTGTATGTCTGGCTACATTCAAAAGATAAACAGAGGGATTTTGCTGAGATCTTGCCTTCCTCCTGCGTTTCATCTCACTATTGTGAGAAGAGAATGCACTGTGTTTAAAACATCTTATCCTCATTGCTTTGAAGTGTGAAAAAGCACAATACTGGTATTTTATCTTAGTTGTCCTTTGGTATTGGTGGCTTTTCAGAGCAGCAGCCTGGAACTGATGTAATTCTCAAGGGGCTTACTGCTGCCACAGAGTTCTGAATGGCAATAGTAAACCAGATTGTTCTTACCATTTTCATTCTGCTATTACATAGAAATGTAGAAGCAACACCAGAAGTGCTTGTTATTAATCTTCAGTATCACAGATCCTTCTCCAAATCTGTGTCATGAACAGTATTCTGGTTTTAAATTCGTTGTGATTGGGGAACTTTTTATTGGTCCAGGTCACCAGAATAAATTCACTCCAGTGGCATGATGCCCTGTAATTGAGAAACAGAATGTGGAAAAGAAAGAAAATCTGAAGCATTTTTTTTGCTTGCTTAATTTTGTGTGTATAGTTTTTGGTGGTTATTGTTTTGTTTTGTTTGTTGCTTTTTTGTTTAGCTACAAGTCAAGCTTGCTTTCAAAGCATGCTTCTAAGTGTTTAATGCCTGTTAGCTAGTTATGCTTTCAGAGCATGAAAACTTTGAAAATCAACTGTTTATTTTGAAAAGGGTTGCTCTACTCAGTAGTTGATCTGTCTTATAATTAATTCCTTCTGCGATCTTCACTTTATATTTTTTTTTGCTGTGAATTTAGAGAAATAACTGATCTATCCAAATAAGATTGAGTGCATGCAGGTAGATAACTGATGCTGGAATACAGGTGACATTTGAATTGCCCTGAATATCCAACAGTTCTTATGTTCAAAAGTATCCGTTTCCTAACTTTCTTAATACTTGTGTTATTTTTTTCTTATTCACCTCTAGCCATTTAAGGGTAAATGCAGGAACTTAATCAGGTAAACCTACTAAATGGATTTTAGTTGGTTTGCCCACAATTGTAGACTGAAATGGGATAATCAAATTTATGTCTCTCCAGTTTAGAGACAAGGATGTTGTGCAGAACAGGGTCAAACGCTTTACACTAGTCCAGGTAGTTGACCTCAGCTGCTTTGCCCCTATCCATCAGTTCTGTAGCCACATCTTAGAAGGTCACCAAATTGGTCAGGCAGCCTTTGCCCTTAGTGAAGCCATGTTGGCTGTCACCAACCACTTTGTTGACTTTCATGTGCCTTAGCATAGTTTCCAGGAGAATCTGCTCCATGTTCCTTCCAGGCATAGAAGTGAGACTGAGTGGACTGTAGTTTCCTGGGTCTTCAATTTTCCCCTTCTTAAAAATGGGGATTATATTTCACTTTGTCCAGCCATCAGGAACTTAATCTGACTGCCATGATTTTTTTTTCAGATATGATGGACAGTGGCTTAATGACTTCATTTGCCAGCTCCTTCAGGACCCATACGTGGATTTCATCATGGTCTACGGTCTTGTGCACGTTCAGGTTCCTAAGATGATGCAGTCAGCATGACGCATTCTCTATTTCTTGTAATGAATTATTTTTAAAGGCAGTTGGATTTTTAATTATTTTCAGTGCTAGATTGAATGAAACTTGTGTGCGAGACTTCATGTGATGGCAAAGCAAAGAATTAAGAAGCTTCTAAAAACTTTGAAGGATAATGTTTGAGGACTGAGAATGTTTGCAGCCCCAGGCTATGCCATGAAACAGTCACAACATTACTGTGCCTCAAAATCCAAAGCACAGTTTTAAAGAATTGTTGTGGGAGTAGAGGGAGGAATGCTTAGAAGTGTTTGACTTCTAGTATTTCTGCATAAATATAGGATAAAAAGTATTAGATTATTACCATATCTAAACCAGTTTCATTTTTTGTGTTACAAAATCTCTTTGGATTCTTTTAAAATAGGAATGAAAAGATTGAGTTTGGGATGCTGGGTGGAAAGAACTCTTCTATTTTCTTATTTTAACATTCTAAAAGTAAGACTTAAAACTCTTTAGGAATGTTTTTTAAGCCCAGTAGCATGCCCACATGTCGTAACAAAAGGTCTCTAGTAGGTTACAAGTTTAATGCCACATACTTAATAAAATCACACACACATAAATCAGAATATTAGGGTGCTTTTTTGATCCATTTTTTTTTTTACCTGTCTTCTTCATTCATGCAGCTGCATTGCATTTTCTCCATATTTGTGTATGTCTGGTTTTAAACTGGATCCTGTCAGCACAGTCTATGTCACCCCACCCACGAGGCTTACTCTGATTGTTTCTTAATAGCCCTCACATTGAAGTTGTTTACTGCCAACAACTGAAATGAAGGATAGTGCCTGGAAGCCCAAAAGGAATAAGATTTCCAAATTAGAGGCTCAACACTTTTAATTTCTCTGGGAACCTTTGCATCAAAAACCTTCAGAAAGCCAATAGAAAGCAGTTTAGCAATTTAGATTTTAATAAATTATTTTAAGTTAGTTAGTTACTAAATCAGGTTTAGTAGTAAAATACTGTTTAAAAGCAGTTAGAATTTTGATGTGTATCTTGAACAGGAGCATGAGTGAGAGAAGATGCTGTGTAAAACTGCCTAGGTAGATTTCCTGCTTCTTTTTGCTCTATCCTACAGTGCTACTGGTATTCCTTTTCCGGTTCTGCTGCTGAAAGAATAGGAACCTGAGTATGTGTACTAGTTAAAGCTAGGAACAAATTTCTGGCAGGGACTGCTGAAGTAATAAAGTTTTATCTTAATGTGAAACTGATAGCATACTGTTGTTTGACTTGTGCTGAAATGCGTAGTCCTGTAGCACAGGAATAGCATATTGCCATTGCTAGCCATATGCCTCAAACATTGTATTAAGTTTGCAAGGCCCTAGGCTGATGCTTCACAGACTTTCTCTATCTGAACTCTTACTGACTTTCCTGGAGCTTTGTTTTGACTTAGACTTGCTATAACAATTTTTCTTATGACCAGGTGTCTGTGCCTAATGAGATTTATCTGTACATATCTTTGCATGCTACAAAATTAGTTTTCTATAGTTAGTAGTAACAAGTAGTTAGTCTGCTCAGAATGAGATATTTGTGACTCTAAAATGCAGAAATGCACAGCTGGTCTAATAGCAGAGGCTTTGAAAATGGAGACATGGCATGCAGTATAGTGGAGTACAAGCAGGGGATGATAGGAAACAGGACACAAACTAATATGAGAGACCCCCAGGACTGTAAAAAAAACCCCAGTGTTCAGTAAAAAATATGCAATATAGGAATGTGACAAAACTGGCTTTAGGGATAACAGAGGAATAGTAACTAATATATGTAAAGCATACCATGTATGGTAAATTTATATAAAATGTGAACCTGCAGACCAATGATAAAAAGCAACATGTAAAAGTGTGCTAGCAAACATACAGAAATTGCCCCAATTAGATCTTGGAGTGACAAAGAAGAAAACACCATCATCATATTTCTGCCAGTGAAAGACTTGGCATGCATACAAATTGGTGTACATCACTTCCGGCTATGCTGGAGCCATTGACCTTAAGATGCAGAGGAACAGAGAAAGGGTGAGCATAACAGTGGGGAAAGAGGGAGGTGTTAGCAACCATGTGCATAAGAGTTTTCACTTGAAAGTTTTAAGACTTCTTCTGTGGAGTATAAATAAAGTTTGACAAATAATTATTTGGTTAGACTGTTAAGATTTCAGTTGTACTAACAAAACCAAATTGCTTGGCATTACATATAAGGTATGGTGTGGTTTTTGTGTGTGGTTTTTTTTTTTTCTCATAACAAGATTTTTAGTATAACAAAATGTTAAAATACTTAAAACTGAACAATACATAATAAGGAGGATTACTACTTCTGCAGAATATGTTGGTTGTAGTCTTTGCTGAACAGCTGCCAAGCTGGCCTCTCACTTTCTTCCTCCTGCAGTTCTACGGCTTTGTGGTTTGTCCTTCATGTTTAAAGGGGGTCTCATTGTTCAGCTTCTGTGGTCTCTATCCATTTTCTACTTTAGAAGATCTGTTTTACTCAGGGAAGCTTTAGCAGTGTTTTGCTACTACTCGCACTGCTTGTCACGAGTAACTCCTCTTTGCTGCACCACCACATCATGCCCATTGGTCCATTGTAGTCAGCACATCAAGAAATGCTGAGAAAAAAAACATACTGCTTGCTCCTTTCTCAAAATCTGTTCCTCTTCCTGTGGTTTAGAAGAGATCAGGAACCTTATTTTTGCTTCCAGGTTTCAGAGTGTAGGATTTGGTGTCCATCTATTGCCATGCTCCATTCCCTGTTGCCCATGCAATGCTATTTTTCCTAACTTCTTCACAGCTCTACAGCATGCAGTCTCAGCAATTAAGATAAATCAACATCTGTGTGTGATCATGTATTTAATGTTCTTGCTCTCTATGTTAAAAACCAAATTGCTGTAAAGTTTGCAGTTTTGTTAGCCCTTCACATGTGTACTGGCTTCAGCAGTAGCAGTCATTTTTCTCCTTCTTAGTAGCTGGTACAGTGCTGTGGTTTTGACTTTCAGCCTGGGAACAGCCCTGATAACACTGATGGTTTTGATTGCTGCTCAGACATGTTTCCTCTGACCAAGGACTTTCTGAGCCTCATGCTCTGCCAGGGTGAATGGGAAGCTGGGAGGAAGCAGAGAGAGGACACCTGACCCAAACCACAGAGGCATTCCATACCACTATATAAACTGGGGCAGTTACCCAGAAGGGCTAGGCCACTGCTCAGCTCGGGCTGGGTATCAGTCGGTGGGTGGTGATCAGTTGTATTCTCTTCCCTTGCTATTTCCCTTATCATTATTATTATTGGTGGTAGCAGCAGTGGTTTGTGTTATACCTTAGTTACTGGACTGTTCTTATTTCAACCCATGGGAGTTACATTCTTTTGATTCTTCTCCATATCCTTCTGGGAGCGGGTGGAGGAATGAGGGGGAGTGAGCGAGCGGCTGTGTGGTTCTGGTTTGACGGAAACGTGCATTCAAATTAGTTTCCTTAGACTGTGGTTTCATCATGTGTGTAATCCACACACATCTGACTTCAGAAGTCTCTTCCTGTTCTTGCAAACTTTTCCCTTGTGTCTGATCAAATGGCAACATGACTGTGACCGAAGCTGGAGCAGCAAGACTAAAGCTTGTTATATTTACTTTTTGATGGGGTAACTTTTCCACTGCATAAGTCAGATGGTCCAGCTCCCAGTGTACTTTTGCAATCCTACAATGATTAGTAATCTATTGCTGAGATCAGGGAGGCCATAGCCATTCATAGAACAGCTTCTAGTTAGATTATGCGAATTCCTTGTTGGAAAACAAGACCAATCTCTTTCTAAAAGGAGGCAGCAACTCTTTGATTTCAGAGACCTAGAATCTGGCTTCTTCTACTAGTGTTAAAGATGAGTGGATGAACTGTGGAGTGTGTGGAAGATTTTAGAAAACCTGGGAGTCCAGGAGAATTGAGTGCTAAAAAAAGAGGATGTGAAAGCATTTTGCTGCCTCCCTTTTGCTCTTCTGAAATGGATACTTAGCATGGGGGAAATATGTATTTTGTTTGTAGGCTATTTAGAAAGAAACAAAGGTGGTGGTGGTTCTTTGCCCTCTGCAAGATAAGTTTTTTTTTCATGTGGTTAACTCAGTGTACAGTTCTGCATTAGAACTGCACGCTTGATCTCTAAATACCTATTTTTCCTTGCTAAAGGGATGTATTGTGCACCAGCAGTATGTTGACAATGTGACTGACAGAAATTAATCAGAAGATATGAATAAGCATAAAATTTTAATGCTTCTGAAAGATGTTAAACTCTTGGTTGATCACATCTTTATCTGATCTATCTACCTGTCTGTCTGTTGTCTTCTTGCCACTTTATAGCTGTTTTGTTTTGAAGGACAGAGACGACAGGATCCCCTGGCACATTTCCCAGTGAGCCTTCCTGTAGGAGACTGGTGGCTTTTGTATGAAGTATGAATATTGCTGGCTCTTATTTTTTGCTGGCTTAGGAGTTGCTGGCTCCTACAATGCTCTCCCCTTGTGAGTCACAGCATGCTACATTGCATCCCAGAGCAAAAAAACCAAACTTATCCCAGTACAAAACCGAAGTTTCTTGCACTAGTGACTAAAAAATAGGGCAATTCTACAATGTGAAGTTGCTTTAGACTGAGGGAGTAACTGGACTTTAGAAAGAGATAATTTTCTTTTCATGCTTCAGGAAGTAATGCACCTTGAGATTTATTTCTCATCTCTAAAAGAGTTTTGTCAGAATAACAGTACAGAATATACCTGTTCTTTTGATTTTAGCAGTTTCTTTGGAGTATGGCATAAGTACAGACTGAAACAAATACAAGTGGCAGTGCAACCCTCTGCATTTTAATTCTTTTTTATTTCCTAGATAAAGCACGTCTTACCAGCCACACATACTTTAGAGGAAGAATTTACTACAGTGAGGGATTCTTCAAAGTATCTCAGAAGAATTGGAAGGCAAAGATCTGTTGTTACACTTCAGAATAGGTGACCTTTGTAAATGAAGGAGTACTGTGGTTTGATCCAGAACAAAGTGGGAGAGGCGAAACTCTCTCCTGCCTTTTTTCAGCCTTGAATTCTGTCTCTCTTCACATCCTGTCTCATTCAGTACACAGGATGAATGGCTGTGCTGATCATTAAGGGGTTGGTAACAGTCTCACTCTATGTTTGGAAAGTAAGCTTTGTTATAAGTGTAAGCATTGAGATGTTCATGTGTTCTAATGTCTGTTGATCAGTGGAAAGGCCAAACAGCCACTGAGAACCTTTGCATCAGGAGTAATACAAATTGGAGAGAGACAGAGGCTAAATTACTGTTTATTTTACAAACATAAGAGACTTTTCTCTCTGCTCACTAAGTATAAACAAAATGTATTTTTTTTCAGGTAGGCCTAATAGGCTAAGAAACATTTCCTTTTTTCAGAGCAATGTATGTATTTAATAAATTATTTCTTGGAATAATAGAATCATAGAATAGGGTTGGAAAAGACCTTAAGATCATCAAGTTCCAATCCCCCTGCCATGGGCAGGGACACCACACACTGAACCATGTCACCCAAGACTCTGTCCAGCCTGACCTGGAGCACTGCCGGCTCATGTGAAGTTTCTCATTAACCAACACCCTCAAGTCCATCTCCTCTGGCCTGCTCTGAATCTCTGAATCTGGTGGTATCTATTTTTTTTTTTTTTTCCCAGATGAGAGCTGGAGTGCAAATGAGACAATATTTTTTCTAATAGAGATCCACACTGTTCACAATGTGTGCTTGCATAGGTTAGAAGAGAAGCACAGGGATGGAATCTTTTACTATAAGAAGACCAATGAACTGCCTCTTGTCTCTGTGCTGTAATTTTTCGAAGGTGTTTGCAGTTAAACCCTGGTCCTCAATAAGGGAACTGCTAGTAAGGTAAACAAACTTAAAGAGAGACAAACTGAGTCCTGGGCTTGGGGCCTTCTGTAGCTTAAGCATGTTTTCTTGAGCAGGGCTCTCCATGGAAGTGCAGGTGTTGGCTTTGTGATAGAGTGTCAAGTTCACATGAAGTGCTGTTCCTAGCTGCATGGACTTCCTGGTAAAGGTTTCTGTTGGCTTGGAAATATTCATGATCCTCTTATTTTACTGTGGCTTGGAGCTCTGTGACAGTGAGGGTGGGTGAGCTTTCCCACAATGTTCTTAAACATTCTGATGTAAATTGTTATATTATGGAGAGCTGCAAGGTCCATATTTATCACAGATTTGAGAGAGCAATTTAATAGTGACTGAAGTGAGATATATGTATATATATATACATATATATATATGCATATATGTGATAGCAATGGAAGTAACAGTGTCTAGATAAATACCTGCTGATGGGGATGAGCTTTCAGGACAATGGGTGAGGCATTTAAAATGGTTAATACTACACACAAAAGCAGAGTGGAATGGGCTGGGAGGAAGAGAGCTATGAGTGCTGAAAAGAAAGTGTAAATAGAAGAGGAGGCCAGGAGTTAAATAGAAGAATAGCGTTAGGAGACAGGGATGGGAGAAGATAACATTTGGTTTGGGTATCTGTTTTTCCCTGAAATAAACAGGCAATGTACCCTTTAAAAACACATTAATTTATAATCCAGGGATTTTTGGTAGGTGATAATATCTACACATGATGTTCCTAATCTATTTCAAACATCTTCCTTTTTGTAGAGTAACAACTATAATTCATTGTTTCTACTGTATGTACTCGACACTTTGGCATATTTTGTAGGTAATGAGCTGTGAACAAGGAGTGTATGCTAAAGTCTGTAAAGTTTTAGATCAGACACTCTTCAGGAAAGGTTTTATTTTGCATTTGCTCTGACTCTTTCTTGCCAGAGACCAATGCTAAAAGATGTCTACAAATAGTCTGAAAATAAGGAGGAACCTATAATGCTGAAAATACTCAGCTGACTCAAAAGGTTTGTCTCTAAACAGCATTTTTTCCATAGGTCACTGATTTGGACAGAATGATTGACCTCTGCTGAAGATAAGTTTAAAGTAGAAATCAGATACATATGCAACTTTCTGGTTTTAAGGTGTAAAAAGAGGTTACTAGTTTTTCTTAACATGGTATATGGCAATGGGTAAACTGAATTGGAAGGAATTTTTAATGTCATCAAGTTTTGTCCCCTAATTCTGCAAATTCCATGGAATATAATACCTTTCATTAGCTTAAGTGCACTTTATGTTTAAAGGAGTCAGGAAAATCGTGAAAGACATTATTAATATATGGTTAGGATTTCTCTCATTTCTAGCTGAAATTTACTCTTTTTTTCCTCTCTTCTTTTGTCAGCATTGTGTTTAGTATCAAAGTAGATCTTCAGAGTTGTGTATTAGTTT
Organism: Psilopsiagon aymara; assembly: GCA_024733675.1. Taxonomy (NCBI): domain Eukaryota; kingdom Metazoa; phylum Chordata; class Aves; order Psittaciformes; family Psittacidae; genus Psilopsiagon; species Psilopsiagon aymara. The sequence continues at coordinate 17,750 of JANRGW010041820.1, read as the reverse complement.
TCTTGCTTGGTGTGTCCTAAGGTCATACTCAATACTCCGGCAGCTGTTTCATATTGATAGGTTACAGTTTTTTTTTAAGACCACCTTTCCTCTGCAACCTTTCTTCAGATGCTTCCCATGCATGAATTCCAAGTTAGCAAAACAAATTGCATTGTTTTGTACTATTGGATTTTGCTGCTTCTCCTGCTGCAGTCCTCACAATTTTCTTTCTGATAATATCCTCTTTATTAAAGAGTGTCACTCACTCTTATTTGTGTGCTATAGATAAGACTACTAAATATAATGTTTATGAAAATAATCCTTAAAGAATTTGAAACAATTTGTTTCTTACCAGGTGCATTTCCTTTCTTTGCTGTCATTTTCCTTCTCTCTGTAGCTCCTTAATTCCTTGTATGCTTTAAATTTTGATGCTAGTCCTCACTTTCTGACTTTACTATTAGCTCTAATGTGACACCATCTGTAATGCTTTCCTGGAATCCTGTAAGAGAAGATTTTCTTTGTTCCTCATTTACGTTGTATTAAAAATCTATTGAAGAGAAGCTGTCAGGTTATTCTAGTGTGATCCATAGCTGGCAAAGTTGCATTGTCTTGCATCTTCTTTTCCAAGTTCAACTAGGTTTTTAATTCTTATATTTTTTTTTTGTAAAATTTGTTCCAGACTTTTGCATGCTCTTGAAGACAATCTATTGAAAAGTGGCTCATTTGTATTGGGGTGTTTGTGTGTGCGTGAATTGGGGGTGGGGTGG
>JANRGW010041819.1:0-17120 GCA_024733675.1 Psilopsiagon aymara | reverse complement strand
TGGCATGGTTTAGTGGGAGATGTCCCTGCCCATGGCAGGGGGGTTGGAACTGGATGATCTTAAGGTCCTTTCCAACCTGAACTATTCTATGATTCTATGACTCTAAATGAGGCATGAGTATAGCTTTGTGTTTTATGAAAGTCTGACTGACTTTTAGAAACATGACAGCTATTTCCACCCAATGAACCCCTCAGAAAAAGAACCCTGGTTCAAGTTTTACGACCCAGGCACTATCAGGAGTGGAGGTAAAAAGCAGCTGTCTGCCTTGTCTGCTTTCCCCACTGCTGCATTTCTAGCAGCAGACTCATCCCTTTCCTGAATCCCCTGGGAAAGTCTCTGAGATGGCTCATGCGTAGGAAGTAACTTCCATTCTGTTCTGCCAGCACTTTGCTGGAGCTGAACCTCTCATGTACAAGCCAACACAAATGTCAGTGAGGAAGGAGGATCCTGGATAGGTTCAGCTAAACAATCTAATCTTTTTCTTGGCTTGGCTCTGAAATCTATGTGAAATATATTGAACCACCCCCCGTTCTGGCTACCTGCTGTGCACAAAGGCATTGGGCAGTGCTAAAGAAATTCTTTGTTAAATCAACACTGTAGTAACATTTTCTTACAACTTCAACTCATAGAATGGTTAGTGTTGGAAGGGACCTTAAAGATCATTTAGTTCCAACCCCCCTCTCACAGGTAGGGACACATGTCCCTGTTAAATGTCAGTTAATGGCAAGGTACCCAATCATGAGATGTAAAGAGCAAAAATTGGCTGAAGTATACCCAACATTTGGTGCAGAACATGCTCAGGACAGTTTTTCAGTCCTGGAATCATATTTATGCCTCTGCATTTAGCCAAGCCAACTTTCCAAGAGGATACATTCCCAAGGCTGAGACGAAAACCCATGCACTTCAGATCATTTAGATTCTGTTACAATCATGTAGTCATCGGGTGCTTCCTTCTCATTCTCCCAGAGAATATGGACAAACAGCACCTTACCATTACTCCATCAGAAACTTTAATTCTGCACATTTCTCCAGGTTGAAATGAAGATTTAACAGCAACTGATTGTCATGGCATTTCTTCCCCTCTGTTACATGACATTTAAATAACCATAACTGGTATTTTTGAGTTGGTTTCCTCTCACAAGATTCCAGTTCCCTTTTACAGCCCAGCAGAGGCTTCACTATTCTTGCACTAAGAAGTTGATAAGGGCAGTTCTGGGAGACAGAAAGGCCTTTTGAATGGTTCGCCCCTGAAGATGCTTGGCTCCAAGTTCACTCTGAAGAACCAGCTCATGGACTTCTTCAAAATTGCGGGCTGCTTGCTGAGGCACAAAAACTTTGCCACAAGCTTTGTTGTTGATCTGAAAAAGAGAGACATGAAAATGAGAGAAAAACCCAGAAGTTACTAGAATGGTTCATGCAATTTCATTTCCTGATCCCAATCCATCTTGTTACATGGAAAGCGGACCAAACTCTCTTTTCTCTACCACCAAACTTTCCAAGCAGAGGCTAACATTCTCCATGCCTCTTCTGTCCAACTATCATAACAGAATGAAACTCTGACTCAGGACACTCAAGGAAAACTGAAGAAGTGGCCATAGGAAGCCTTAGTTTTGCAGATAGCAAGGAGCATGTGAATATGCAACGCGGTGATCTTTGAGGCTGAAAAAAGTGATAGTTATGCAAGCTGAATAATGAGAGTGAACACAGTGCTTTGTCAGGTGGGAATCTTGGCTGGATGTACATCTAGGCTGATATCTGGATTCTTTCCTTACAGAGATCCAAATGCAAGTGTTATTAAAATATTTGGCTGAAAAGGTATCAGCAAGATTCATCATTGCTTGTTTTGAGAAAACCAGGCTTTAACTCACTGTATGTTGCATTTGTACTAAATGCACGACTCACTGACCACAAAGATGACAACCATTCATAAAATACTGCTTTCCTCTGTGTGGCCGGTTTTCAGAGCACCTTCCCTACTGGTTTTGCATCAGCAGGGCAGAATCACGTAAATAAAACTGAGTAAGGCTTTCAGTGTGAATCACCTGAATGTATAAAATGGTCTTAGGAATCCTTTCTGTCATCCAGTAAGAGCAGTTAGTAGAATACAGAGCTTTACTGAGTAACTGTTCTGGAACTAGCATCAAGCTCATGATTACAAAAGCATTCAGATATGGAGTACTTGCAGAGAATTAATGAACAGAATAGCAATCCCATGATGTAGCAAATGAAAGAATTTGAACTTTTTAATGCAGCTCTACCAAATTACTTGCATGAAAATCTGCTGCAGGTACTGCAGATCTTTGACTTCTAGTATCACTGCAATGACTTCTCAGTCATCTAAAAGGAACATACGTTGCTTCATACAGCTTGGACATAGCAATACGCACAGCTTGGTTTTCACCTCGATTTTAGCCAGGATACACGTATGGAACATAACATGAATGAGACCTACCCCACCATGTAGTTTGTATTTTACTGACAAATACAATAATCTGTGCAATCCTCTGGCAGAGGAAGTTGGGACAGATTTTTAAGGAACAAGATGAAGTCTCAGATGGGATGATGCAGCTGGGATGAGTCATTTTGGGGTTTTGACTAGACCTGGCATTAACTTGCAGTGATAACGTAGGTAGGCTTTTTGCTATTCCTACATGCATCCGTAACATGGAACCCATAAAAGGCTGTTTGTCTTACACTCTGCATTTAACACCTGGTGCAAAGTAAATCCCTTTGAAAACCACAGAAGAGTTCATTTTAAAAGCTTTTGTGAAAAATAAATACAAGTAGTTGTTTTTGACAGGGGAGAAATGTGTTACACAGGAAAAAGAGAACAGTAAAATCCAAACAGATAGAGGTTTAGTGATAATACAGAGCACACTTGTCAGCTTGCTGCTAGGACACGCCGGCTGCAGTTCAAAACTATGCCTGCTGAGTTAAAATGTCATTCACTGTCCATGATGCAAATTAACAGGTCCCAGTGGATGGATGCTGGCCAGGGGAAACTTGCCACACTAGCCTGTTTGGTGCTGTTCTCAACAGAAAAGCCAAGAGGCTCAAATCAACTTAGTAACGAAACGACGGGGCGACATGACACTGTGTACCTTCCCAAAGCATGCTGTGATCCTCTCAAATGACAGGCTAGTGATGATTTGAGCACATGTTTGCAGAATGGCTTTCATTAGATCATAGGTATTGTGATGCAAACCTATTAACACCATTCTTAAAACAAGCATCTGTGGATTTAATTCACACTGAGCGTTGCAAGCTTCCTATTCACATATTGTTTTAGTCGAGGGGCTAGATAGTCAGCAGGATGAATATTTTCTGCTGTGCTTCCATCTCTCTTCTGCATAACCTTCAGCAGCTCCAGGTCAAAGCACCAGCACAAGAAACTTGGATGCTGGCAGCCTTGTTTCTCTGACAAAACATGGCAAACTGCAGGAGGAGAACAAATGATGCGGCTTGGGTCCTTCCTTCCCCTGAGGAAGGAAACAGATGCTTTTTCTTTTCTTCCTCTTTTTTAAGTTGTTTTTTTTTTTTAACTATTTGACATTTAAGATGATTTTGGATCTAGAGGGAACTCGAGGGGCTATCAAGGATGAAATGAAATCACAAAGAACTGAAAAATAAGCACCTGGAGGAAAAAAAAAGGGTTTAGTTCTACTCTAGCATTTTTTTTACCACTGATGCATAATCCGACTGAGAAGTGCAAAGGAAAATAGGTACCTGTGCACTTTCAGGCCTTCCTCATATGCCAAAGCAAGCGAAGTGACACCAACTAGTTTTTACTTTCTACAAACATCAGTTCTGAGACCAGTTATAAGACAGAAGCTGCAAACGGTCCCGCACCACCTAGAAAATGTGAGGAATGCTTGTCATTTCACCCCAGCGCTTGTTCATAGGCTGAAACGCACACTGCATCCAGGTCAGGTTTTTCACAGCATTACCAATATACAGTACAATTCAAAATGTTCAAATTGCAATAACATTTAGAGTAACAGATATCAGGCATATGCAGTGAACTGAAAAGTGTCTTCTAGGCAATCTGTATTCTATCGGCCAAGGATGCAGCAACTTGGTTGCTTTTGCTGTTTTGGGTTAAATATGGAAAGACATAACTCCAGCACAGACAGGAAATAATGAAGTATTTTGTGTCAAGAGAACTAAAACCAGAATGTCTCAGCAGGCAAATCCCTGGCAGCCTGAGGCAGTTAGATGTCTCGAGAAGAATAGGGTTGTGGCCCAAAGACTCAGTTTGACTGTGCAGCCTTGTGAAGAGACACTGCCTCTTTGCAACTGAGCAATTCCTCCATTTGTCGAGTGTTTCTTGGTTTAATGAGGGCAATTAATTTTTGTAGTCATACAAAAACCTACAGTGGCAACAAATACTCACATTTATGATTTCCTCCTGCTCCTCCATATTTCCCTTTTGTCCTCCTCTTACAGTAGAAAGCCAGAGATACTCCCTAGGCACTGTTTTAAAGAATTACTGCCAGTCTGAACAAGGAACTTGTCCTCTGATCTTCCAGTCCCTGCTTTCTCAGAGCTAAGGAAGATGTTCATCTCCATCATGGCTGACTTACAACACAGGGATTACTTTTTCCCTTATTACAAGACTTCTCCACAAGGCTATGGCTTTGACAAAGTCAACCAGGAAAAGAAACCAAACACGATTTTCATAGTGGTTGTTTAAAGCAAAATTCATTCTTATTTTTCTGCTTCCTATTTGTGAGGAGGAAGTTTTAATGTCAGCATAAAACCAGCAGTGAAATGTTTACACATTTTCATGTTCGGCTCTATAGTCTTAAAAACACTCGAGTTTAGAGTTTTCCCTGTACTGCCAAAGTTCTTATTTTAAAGATATATTTAATACCAGGTTTGCTTTACCCACAATTGCAAACAAATTTCTATCATTACACGATTTCTCATTCATCACTGCCTTATAAACTGGACACTGGAATTAAAGATGTTTGCTAGCTGTGCTGGAAGGCAAAGGTTTCTTTCAAGCTTGAGGAAATTATATCCCTCAGTGAGATTTCTACTGGTATAAATGAATGGAAGGAGGGAAGAAGAAGGAAGGAGAGAAGGAAAGCAACAAACCCACAATGAATATTAGGTGAAGTCTGCCTTTAATCCCAGCTGGTACTTGAGTGCACCTCCTTGGTTTAAGAAAAGATGCCAATTAAAAATTTCTTCCAAAAATACCAATTCTGTGCCCTTTCCTAAGGATGTGTGTTAAAAGTTGGACAAAAAAAATCAGTGTTTTAGCATTTCTGATTCTGATCAAGTGGACTGACAGAGACATGTGGCAAGATATGAAATTATCTGCAAAGATCCTTTGATTAAAGAAATCTACAGCAACATGACTTCCCCTCAATCCAACCAATCTTCTTCCTCCTCAAAAAACCCAAGCTGAACCACTATAACTTAACTGTCCTACTCCTACTCGAGGGAGCTAACAGAATAAATGCATTATTTCTGTTCCTCTTACACACACAGCATATGCAGTTTTACAGGACCAAATCACATTTCTTGTAAAGGCTCCATTTCATTCCATGTCTGCACAGTGTATTAAAGGCTATTCTTAGGTGAACAGTGAAAAAGGCAGGAGTCCTGCAGATCTAATAGTGTGCAACTACGTATTTACAGACTTTCATAACATGCCTGAGCATGAAGAATTTACAGAAGAGAATTACAGGATTAACTATGCTGGAGAAGACCTTTAAGATCTTCACATCCAATCTTTACCCCAGGACTGCCAAGGCCACCACTAAACCATGGCACTAAGCCTGAAGGCAATTTGACCAGGAGTCAGTTGATGGAAGGGCTGAGACACTACTCATGGATCCCACATGGTTGGTTGGAGGCAGCCTCTCTTATACCTGCAGTGGCACTTGCTGCTACTGTGCACAATCTAACTGTAAAGCTTTATGATGCCTGGGAGCTTGCCAGATACAGACTAGTTAACCAGAGACATAGGAAAATGACAGTAAACTACACTGTGCATGTACACATATGTTGGAAAATTACAGGTTAACTAAAGGCAGTTATATGTCTACTCTTCTACAGAACTGCTGGCTTTTTCCCTAGACCACAACGGTCTAAGAGCTCAAAGAGAAACTGGAATGCAGTTATAATGCTCCCAAAGATACCTGGGTTTTCTCAACCTCATTCCTGCAATGTGCCAGAAATTCATCCCAAGGCAGACAGGAAGCATCATCTGGCAAAAATGACAGCAACTTAACCCAGCTTATGATAGGTTGTGTTAGGCAACCATAGCACTACAGGTACCACAAGAAATGTCACCTAAGTATACATTTTTGTACAGGGCCGTTTTTGCTCTGTCAGGCAAAAAATCTGGCAGGCCTTGTATTTTGATCATACTTTTGACTGTAGCGTCCTTGCATACAGTTACTCATTGGTCAGATCTCCACAGGTACCACAATGCAGTCACTCAAAAAGATTTAGATTTAGATCATCTCCCTTCCAGACTTACTACGTTCATTTCATTTAGGAAACCATTTTAATTACTCAGCATAATGGCAATTGTAGCTTCTAGTCCCTCTGAAGCCACATAAGAGGGGACTGACTTCCTTAAGAGCTTGTAAATCATTAGTTGGCCACCACTTAAGCAGACGAAAACGTTCTTACCAGAACAGACATCTCCACAACATCTGACGGCTGAAGGTACTCTGGGTCTACTTTGGGCCAAGACTGATGCAGCACATCAGCATCCCAGTGGTGATGAGTACAAAGTTTATTCTGCATGTGTGCCAAACCTGGAGAATGAAACCAGCCAAATATTCAGCTGTACTGTAATCAGAACATTCGATTGGTTTGACAAATAACATCAGAGCAAAGTTGACTTTAAAAGCAAGTCCCTAGGAAGAAATAACACTGTTTAGATTGGCATACAGCACGTTGTAAACAGAGAGAGCTATTCTGGAAGTGCTTGTTTCACATCATGCATAGGGATGCTAACATGAACGCTGGGGGCACATTTTAGGTGTGGGTTAGCGCTCTGTAACTTTGCCAAAAGCTCAGAAGACCACTGTTTGTGATTTTAAGTTGTAACACCGCAATGCAGGCTGACCTCTCCTTCCAGAAGTCAATCATAATACCGAGGGGCTTTTTTCCCCAATAACACCACCAGTTTAGAATTTTACTAACACCTCAGTCAAAATGCTGAACAATTATGGCTTATTATTTCCCCATCTGCAATATGATGCGCAGCTTCTAAATTCGTAAGTCAAGTGAAGTATCTTTGCTCATAAATTGAAGGTGCTACATAACAATACCTTACAGAGCTTGCTTTCCCTTCTCATATGTGCCTTCTGAAATGCTTCATGCTTTGATTTTATATAAAATTGCTAAAATAGCTGTAAGTGATCTCCTTGTATTAAAAAGGTTTTGCTCTCCCCAAGACAATTCACTCCTGATTTGTTTAAGTAACAGAACAGGATGCAATTAACTCTGAAGTTAATTCTTTAACTGAATAAAAGCTTCTAAGTGGGGTTTATGTTGCTGTTTACTTCAGCTGTAGGACAAAACAAGATTCCACTTAACAAGAGGCTGTCAAATACGATCGATACTGATGAAGACTGCTCCTGTGATTCTCACAAAGGCAGAGGATTTTAAAACGAAAACCATTCTCTGTGTTGTGAATAAGAATACAACTAGAACTGCCATAAGCACATGCTTCATTCAGAACTGCAAAACGCACGTGAAGTTTCATCTGCTTTAGGGAAACTCCAGCAAGAGTGTGAAGAAAGCCCATCAAGAGAAGATTCACTGTTGAGACTGAAGTACCTCAAACTGTTCAAAACACAGTACAATAGCAGACACAGGAGCAAAACCAATCCATGCATAATGCATACACAAATGTAGCTGGCTTGTTTAGACTAATACAGTGAGTAACAGCAATCAGGGCCATAAGGAGAAAGCAATTTTCTCCAGAACAACCTGCCAGAGTTTTGTCAGCACTCTTTCAGTCAAAGCACTTTGTTGAGATGATGCACGACCGTGCTATTTGCTGACTGATTCAGAAAGGGGCAGTGGGATGCACCGATGGGACCTGCTTCCAATGGTAAGCAAGAACGTGCACATTTCCTGAGAATAACAGCTGAGCCACAATCTTATTACATAAAGAACTGAGTGGAACACTTCAATGGATCTGGTTTTGTGTATTCTGTTTTCCTCCTGCAGCAGTAGTTCAGGAACTCAAAGAGCAAAAGATAGGAACCCAAGCACTAGTGATTCATTATCACATTGACTTTAAAGACAACAGCTGCTAGCTTCTTCCCTTTTTGGCTTTGAACAGCCAGATGAGCTCATTTCTTTCCACTGATCACATGCCTTGTGGCAGAAGCATACATACTGGCCACTTCTTACTTTCCTATTGAAGTGGATTCTTCTAACTCTTCAAACCCCACGTTCTGATACAAGTCAAGAGCTTCTAGCCATGAAAGCAAAACCAAGGTCACTTTTAATCCCTGTGGAGGCCATTAGTCCTAATAAACCTCCTAACAGAAAAAATTACAGCATATTCTGAAGCAGATAAAGTGTGACTAAGCACAATGCTGATCTTTTGGTTCATTTTCTCGCTATGAAGTGAGCTCATCCATGTTAAAAAAGAAAGTGCAAAAGTCAACAGAATTAGTTTCAGAAAACAGAGTTTGACAGGAAACCAAAATGAAGGTGTTGGTTATGTTGCCTCCTTGGCTTCCTGCCTCAATTCACATTTTGTGAGCCGTAAACCACAGAAAACGTAATGATTTGGGTTGTACTTTCAAAACGAACACACACACACACACACACAAGACCAGAAACTTCACTGCCATGATTCAGAATGGTGACGGTCCACTTGTTAGGAGCCAGGCAGAATCCTCCTCCAGCTTTCCTACTTGATTCTGAGACACTACATCAAAGCACTGTTTGAGAAGTTAAAGACTGACCACTTCACAGACTTTTACTGTGAAAACATTAAACCTCTACTTTACTGTCTTATTGTCCTGGAAAAGTGCCTAGTGAAGTGTACATTACAAGGCAGTGTGCAACTTGCTTTATCTTTTTGTGATGTGTTTTGCTTTTATAGCTATAAATCTCTTGCAGATACAGGATAGAAAGCCAACTGAGTACATTTTTACTTACTGTAACCCATTTACTTATATGTACACATCTGTAGAGCCACACAGGACGGAACAAAGGCAATACTTGTGCGCAACCTGAAGCCCTCATCCTGCTGCTGGATCTGCTTCAATGCACTTTTACTGACTAGCAAGCTCTGATGTGATTATGGAGTAAAGTCAGTAAGCAGTGGCACAGAGAGGTTAACAAAGCAGAAGAGGCAAGGAGGATGGAAGTCTCAATGGGCGATAAAAGGAAGTTAATGAAGGCATCTGAAGCAACGCAGTGTCAAGAGTTTAGGACTACAGATTTTCTAATAGGAGATCAGAGGGAGCAGCATAAAATGAGTATGAGGGTGCATTATCCAAATGCTGATGGTAACGTTCGGATTTAGCTAAAGTAAAAATCCACCATGCCAGCAGACAAGCAGTAAAGTTTTCATAAAGCACAGAGCAGGAGAGTGTAAGGGGAAGTGTAGATGCATCTGGGTCAGTATCTTACTTGCCTTTGCAGTCTCTGTTACTGTTTTTTATATTCTTTTTTACTAATTAATGATCTTCCTATTTGACAGTCGCACATCCAAAATGCCCTTCTGCAGCCCAGGAGGACTAAGTCTGTCAGTCATATGCAAAATGGTCTGCAGGCTTAAAGAACAGGAACAACCATTTCCAGACAGCCTTGAGAGAAACTCTATTATACTACTGGTATAGCAGTACAGAACCGGGTTGCACAAAGCCTAACTATTCTAACTCTAAAATGTGTTTCCAATTCAGCAAACTGCATGCAAATTCTTTTAACCTTTGGAAAACGATCTGCCTTCCTCTATTTGTACGAACTTACTGTCCTTCATTGTGGGTTATTACTCTTGGAGGAAATAAAGCATTTGTCATTAGTCCCAAATTGTGGTTTTTTTCCTTGGGTTTGTGAAAGGAGATTTCTGCATTCAGCTTTTCAATTAAGATCTTCAAAATTAATTAGCTTCTACTCAGCTCTACTCTTTACAGGAGCCTTCTTGAGCAAGGAGTGAATTCAAAGACATCCTTGCAAAAGAGCTATTGTAAGTGCGAGTTAAAATGGTTCTAAGAGAACTAGACCATTACAAATTCCAATAATTACATTGCATTTCAACATCTCTTATGATGTGTTTATCATCAGGGTATATCTTTCATGTGCTATCTCTAATAAAAATTAAACAACTCACAATAAGCAGTTTCATATCCTTGTCTGGACAGCAAAATCCTGTACTACTACAACCTAAAACCAAAAAAACTCTCAAACGGTGTCTGCATATTCCTCAGATACAAGGTTTCAGGAAGGAAACAGATTTCCTCATCCTGTTAGTGCTCATAAACTGCCAAGATATCAGCCGGATGAACTCTTCCCACACTGAGGGGCTACAGTCACTTTGTATGGTATTAAGCGATAAACCAGTGTATTCACTGCACAGTTAAAGACCATTAGGTTGAATCACCAAAACACTGTTCCTCCTCTAAGCAAGAGAAAGAACTCCTTCACACACAAAATATGAAAGCACTGGGTTACAATTGTGCAGCTGCTGAAAGGCGAGGCACTGATCAAATAGCATTCAAGCAGCTTATCCTTCAATCAAACTAGAAGTATTCACTGCCAATACTGAAGTATGTTCTTCAGCCCTCTTACAAAGAGACCAAACTCTTCATTTCTACTTGATGCATGAAAACAGGATAGTCATATATAAACTAAACCCCATGGGAGAGTAATTCTTTAGCTGCAGAAGAACAAACATTGCTGTCCCTTGACTCCATCTAATTTTACTTCAACTATACTTAAAAGTTGCATGTTACATCAGAAGCATCCTTGGCATGTCAAATGGTAGTTCTGAGTTTCCAGTTTATTGACATACTAACAAAGAAAACACAGTGAACTAGAAAGCTACAATTTCAAATGAACCCTGATGTAACTCTTACAAAGCAGAACAGCAGTATTACTATCAAAATCACTTATAGCACTGATGCTAGCCATTACTTTAAATATCAAGCAAAGCATCTTTAACCACTCTAATATATCCTTTGTAATCTGCCCAATACTTTCATTAGCTGGCAATCAGACTGATTTGCAGTTAAATCCACCTATAAGGAACTTTTTTTTGCTAACCAAGAAGATAACTACATACATATTTATACGCTTGGCCAAGTTTTAATTTGTACAAGCTATTGTATTAGAAAACACAATTTGCTTATTTCCTTTTTACATTCTGTTGTGATCTGTGTCAAATAACTTTAAGGTTGAAATGGAAATCAAGTAAATAAAGTAAATAAAATATATTTAAGTATAACAGCATTCAGAATGCAAATATTTAAGAAAATCTGTTAGATACTTCTAATTGATCATATCACATTTTGCAATAAAATGTTATTTTTTTGAGCAAAAGAAAATATTTTATGTAAGTACTGAATGAAAACAACAGTATCAGATAATTTTGGACACGAGAGCCTTTAAGATTTTCATATTTGCAGATGCTGACCTCTTTGCCTACCTTTATATTCCAAAGCCAGAATAGGAAAGAAGGTCGGTTGATCTTTTTTTCCCCCAGCTTCCATAACAACTGTCATTTAAACTGAAAAAAATACTATTTGCACCAGCAGAAGAGCTTCCAGTTGTCAAAAGTAACGTTATTACCTCTACAATGCCTCATTCCAGGTGCTCAGCCTGAAAGTTCTATAGTTCTGCCTTTTCAAATCTTTGGTTGAATTAAGTAATCCAATACATGAAGTCAGGGTCTTGCTGTAGCTTGTCATCATTTCACATTGATTTTTAAACTCTATTGTACTTCCTACTTCAGTGTTTCTTGACCACAACCAGTGGTTAGAAAAGCATAAAAGGAGAGGTTGCAATGTAACAGTATTATCCATTCTGTGAACAATGCAAACAGTCAAAATTAGTAAGAATGCTCTTTCCCTCCAAAAATGCTTAAATACAGAAGGAAGCGTAACATGGTTCTGAGTTAACAGAAGTCACTATTCCTACCAACATTCCTACTCAAATGCAGAATTATGTTTGATATTAGCTGCAGGGCTTCCAAATTGCCCTGTTTCATTTTCCCCTATAGAAGGAAAAATGATCCTTATTTTAATCACTAAACCAAGCAACATGTAAAGGGTGCATACAAGTCACTTTAGAATGAAATTACAGTATTTAATCGGAAATGCATTGCTTATGTGTTGCTTATTACTGGTGCTACAACAGCAGCAGAGGCTTCCACCAAGTGTGGGGTTCCACTGCTATACGTGCTATTTATAGAGCTAATTACTTAGTCAGCTTTTCCTGACTAGTTTACGAGAGAGGAAGCAGCACTATCCCTACTTTTAGATGCAATGTCAAGGTACAAAAAGAGAGACTTACTCTGAGCGTGTATGGAGAGCTAAAGCACAAAGAAAGCTAAAGAGAGTGTTTAGAAAGCTTACTTTTTGTATTGGAGTTATTTAAAATAAGAAAGCATCATCACCTATATAAAGTTTAAGAAATCAGTTTCATTACAAGAGAAACAAGACTTGGTGGAACCAGCGTACAGACTGGAATATGAATGTGGGAGATCTTTCTTTAGACTATAGGTGTTTTTCACCAGAAATCTGAACCCCAGGACAGAACTGTTGGCTATTTCAAAATAATACAGTCTGCTTGCCACAGTTGTTAAATGTACGTATGTTCTCCTGATCAGATTGCTTAATAACTTTGACTGTGCTTAAAAAGATTGTGATTTTCATGTTTAGTCCTAGAATTCTGTTGACAATAATTACCACATAGAAGGGCTTTTTTAGGCTAGTTGCACTGAATTATAATGCAGTCTTCGCACCACACAAGCAAAGTGTTATCTTTAAATGCAGACAGAAGCCAAGGACAATGCACTCCCAGTTCTTATATGCTTCCTTTTCAGTCTTGCACCAGGGAGAGATCCACAAAATGTTTATCATTCTCATTCTCCAGTGATTTTAGTACTAAGAAAAGACTTGCTTCTCTAGTATTAAAACATTACAGGGTTAAGCTTTACATTTGACAAGTTATATTAATACATCCTAGTCTTCCTTGTCATTTTATCAGATGCATTTGATCATTCTGTATTCCCTAACATGTATTTGAATTCCAATTTCACAAGGCACTTTATGTTTAAGTGATTAGCCTGAACCTCTTCTGCTTCCATCTCAAGCAGTGTGGAAAACAAAGTTACAGCAATTACTTCCATTCAAGTATAAATCTAATTATAGTAGTCAGCACTTCATAATGTAACAGAATATTAACCAGAAATAGCTTTTTTCAGATGGATCAAGTTTGATGCCACTCTTTCTTCTAAACACTTAAGCTTGTATTAAGACACCTTAAGAACACTGGAAATGAAAACCCAGAAAAACCCCACTCTTCCTAACACATCTTGCTATTTCCTGAGCTCTGCCCCATGTTACTGCCACGAACAAGAGCAGCCTTTCTTTGGCAGTGAACACTGCTCCAGGGCCATGCACAACTCTCAAATATAAGCAGTTTACTAGCTCTGCTCTGTAAACACTTGAATACACAATGATTTAGCTTGACAGTTGAAAATAAAACTGCATCCAAGAGCTAACATTAGGTCCAAAACCACACAGCAACTTGTGGCTAGTCTTAATGTAGAATATATTCCTACCTTCCCACATACATCTTGGGACTTCTCCCAGTAAACCTTACAAGCAACTGCTGAACTCCAGCATGCACGTATCTTACTTCACTTGCTTTAACTGCACCAAGCAACTTGGCCCCCTTGGGATTCAGACCTCAAGGTTTACTATTGTGACAGACCTTTAAAAAGATTTCTACCTGCCATTCCCACTCTCCACGAGCCTGATCTGCAGCGTAACATCCCTCAGCCTCCAGAGAATTCTACAAGAATGGGATTTCGATTGGACACTCCTTTACATTTTTAGTTTACAGCCCTTGCCACGGTTCTCTTTGCCTGAATTCCTAGAAGAAATACTTGTAGCCCAAAGACTCTGAAACAACTGTTTGGAAAAGCGCTGTTTCTATCCTCACATTTAGCTCTTCACGCTGCCATCCATACTCAGAAGCAGCTGGCAGCTGACACAGGAATTCCTTATGCAAGTCCTGTCTTGAAATTTTCTTCCATCTCCCTTTCTCTGCCTATTCTGAAGAAACCCACCTTTGAACGCAAGGGGAAAGGAACTACAAGCAGAAAAGAGAGATCTGAACACAACACAAGCTTCAAGTTTGTTTAGGAATTATGAGAGACAGTGACAAGATAGCTGCAGAATTCAGGGATAAGTTGACACATGCACTATGCCACAGACATCTTTTGCAAACGTTTTGCCTGGAACATCAATATAAAGTTTATTTCTATAAATACCTTTCCACATCTCTGATGCAATGTGTGGAGCCATAGGTGCAACCATAATACAGAGTGACGCCAACGCATCTTCAAACTCTGTGCTGTGGAGAATAAGAGGCCGGGAAGCTTGCTAAGCAAAAGAGGAAAAGAAAATGAATTGTTAACATTCTGGGGGTAATGCACTTTAATTAAGAATACAGTAGCAAAACCTAAAATCAGTATCTATGCTTAGAACAATGTAATTTCACAATAAATTGGAAACTTATGAAAAGTTCTGGAGCATTAAAGTCACAACTCTTGGTCACTGAGTGTTCTCTAACACTTGGAAGCTAATCGTGAAGAGGCTGATGCAGATCCTTAGGGATCTGCTCAAGTACTGGAGTCTGAACACAGACCCATGTGGCACTGAAAAACATTCTGAGTGCTGCCACTTCTAGAAGTGCAATCTTAGATAAAACCAGAGCTACCTGAGAAGAGGTGAAGTAATTGTATAAGAGAGTCAAACTGTGCAGAATGCAGCATGGAATTTCTTGGGATAAGGTTCAGTTGTACAGGATCCTAGAGTAGCTTAGGTAAAGGTGAATTCAGTGACAAACTGAGGTTTTAGAGCTGAAGGAAGCTTAGGGAATGAAAAATGCAGCACAGCCTTTTACAATTTGATGTTCAGATTCCTTTGGTAAAGTGTTTACCTTTTTCAGTATAGAACGTTTTCAATTTCCTGCAAATGGTGCTGTATGGGCAAAATCTGAACCTTCATTCTCCTATTGTTTTGTCTTAAATGGAAAAGATCAGCACTAAAAGTGGCCAGACGAACTTCTGTTTTCTTTGCCAGTTTCACAGAATCACAGAATAGTTAGGGCTGGAAAGGACCTCACACCTCACACTAGACCATGTCACCCAAGACTCTGTCCAACCTGGCCTTGAACACTGCCAGGGATGGAGATCACATTTCATGGTAAATTCAGATCCTGTATTTATTTTGTAATTTGCCCCTCTAATGAAACAACACAGAAAACCATGCCAACTTATGAGAATTATTTGGGGGGTGTGAAGAACACCCATTGTCATCTACTAGGAAACTGTCCAAACCCAGCCATTTGTTTGACACAAATCACAAATGTTATCAGATGGCATCTTCTTATCACTGAGACTACTTTTAGTAACTACATTTAATCCTCACCCACCTCCCCACTTCCTCCTTTCAAATGGGAGTAGAAGAGGAAGTGTCCATGTGCTGTACGGAAACTTGTTCTTGAAAGATACTGCACTGACTTCTTCAGTTAAGAAGTATGTTAGTGTTCAAACATCTGGCTGCCTGTAGAATGCTGTTTGTGTCCACCAGCCCAAATGCATATGCATCTCTGAGCTGGAGATAAAGAAACGCGTGTCATCTCCCCAGCACTACACAGTATCCCAGACTTAAGCTAGTCAGTACAGCCCTTGTGCACACCCTCAAATTGTTTGACTTGGCCAATAATCTCCTTGGAATCCATAAGGTATAAAATGGTATTTCAATAAAGAAGTTGAAAACATCCAAGTTTTTATTTGATTTCTGGTTACTGTTCTATACCTGAAGGATTGCTCAACCAAATTTAAGAGTAGTAACGAAAAATCACAGTAATAGTTCATGCTAAGCCTAGCCATTCTATGAGTCTATGATTATACTTGATGTGTTGCCGATGGCTGATAAACAACATAATCTAAATAAAAAATGCTGAAGACTTCAGTTATTTTTCCATCTATTTTAAAAAGGGGAATCTTCAAACTCTATTACTATCAGGCAGTTCCAGTGGTAAAGCCTGGCTCTGAGGAAGTAAGATTATGTGTGATCTTCCTTGCAAATAATAACCCTTTTCCTTAAATCAGAATGTTTGGTAGTTCTATAATGCACTACTATATGTAGCTACATATGCAACTTGGTCAAAACCAACAGAGAACAAAGAACAGAGATAAAAAAATGCATCCTTTCGAAATTACAGGATGCAGATGTGAACATCAGAACCTGGAGGCTCTAATACCATCAAGCTCTTCCTGCGAATCTGCGTACTTCAGGGTTAGTGACAACAGAACATGCTGCTTTTGAACTTAACGAGGCTCTCGATTTAGTAAAAATGTTTATGATATTAAATGGCTTATGGAAAACTGGACATCTAGTTCAGGCAGCTCGTGCTTTGTATTAAGACTTAGAGGAACAGGGTCTGAGAGAAAAGTACTTTTATCAATATCATGTACTTACCTGGAGTATGTTGGTGAGGCTCATCAATCGTGAAATGGCTGCATTGAACAAATGATCCTTTGTGAAGTACTCTGTCACCTTGTATTAGAAGAAAAGGTCTATCATTAATTACATAAAATTCTCAAACATGGCATATCGGGGGTTTAAATGAAAAAGAATTATTGATAATCAATTTGTGAAATATGCCCATCTTACCTCTTACCTGAAAATCCCTTTGGCATGCAAGCATATCATATATGCAATCACATATGTGTGGGGGAAAATAATAATAATCCAAAAATTCCACCAGACCAGGCTGCTGGAAATTCCAAAAATTCCACCAAGCCCCGTCCAACCCGGCCTTGAACACTGCCAGGGATGGGGCAGCCACAGCTTCTCTGGGCACCCTGTGCCAGCACCTCAGCACCC
>JANRGW010041818.1:0-36101 GCA_024733675.1 Psilopsiagon aymara | reverse complement strand
GGGGGGGGGGGGGGGGGGGGGGGGAAAGCCTATAGCCCAAACTTTGCCATGGCAGTTGGTGAGAATTTTGCTATTGCCTGCAGTGAAATCTGATGTCAGACATTTAGTGACACTGCTTCACCCTGGAGATCACGCTTCTCTTGGTAGAGAATTTCTTGAGAATGTTCTGTTCTTTTTCTGCTTATATGATTTCTACAAGCGTCAGTGATGGCTGGATGTACAGAGGACAGTAACATATGCAATAAACATCCAGAGATGGAAGGTGAGGTTTTTTCCATCTCAGTTACATTATATGTTGCAAGAGCTATGCTGATCTTTTCCAAGTCCCCAGTGAGAAGTTGTTCTCACTACATCTCACTTAAATCTGTGTCTGCATTTTCTGAAATGCTAGTCCTTGTTTCTTCCTTTTATAGAGAAGGCTTGGATGATACAAAAGAACACATGAAAGCTGGTCCAGAGACTTTATAGCTGAGTTTCATAAAGCCAAGAGAGGGCAATACGCTTTTGCATTGTGATTCAAACCATTCATTGCACTTATTTGAAGAATACCTTATTGAACCCTCGGCATCTTTCACTAGCTGAAAAATCATATTCAAAAGAAAGCATAAGATGTTGAGATCTTTTTGTTTTGTAGTACAAATTGCACATGTCCACTTTCCTGTATTTTTTCAATGTTCTTTTTTAATTTGTAGCCATACAGTCCTCATGGTGTGTCTATGAGATGGCTCATGTAAGCATCAGAACAGGAGATCAGCAAAGAATGCCACCATACTGCTTAAAATAGCATTGTCTGAGTCTCTTTTCTTACTTCTACTTTAGACTGCGTTTTCTCTGAGGCACAGAGGACTGATAGGTATTTGTATAAAAGAGCACAGAGGTGCTCTGCTACGGGTGGAAGCTATATGCTTCTGCACTGTGCATAGTTAAGTAATAGGAGTCATGCATGGTATCTATGGAAGGGCACTATTTTCTATATGGATGTTATGATTGCCACTCTGAGATCTTTTTTGTGAGTGAAGCTGTTTACTCAGACCCTCAGTCTAATTCTAATTCTGTTCATTGCATTCTGCTTTCCTAGTCCCTTTCACAATTTCAGTGGTATGTAGTGTGTGTGGGTGTCGGGTTTTGGTGGTTGTGGGGGTTTTTTTGCATTGGCCTTGGGGTTTTCTTAATTGCTTAAAGCTTGCTGAGGTCAAGCTGTTGTATTCTCTGACTTCAGTCCTGCAGACTCTGCCTGACTGGCTGTTATGCTTCCCCCGTACTATTTTCCAGTCATAAAGCTGAAAACATGCAAACCATAAGAAGCAATTTCTAGATCTAAATTTAGCACTACTGTGGATTAACACTAAGACTGGGCCAATTAAATGTTTAGTCTTTCCTAAATAGAAAATAAAATATATCGCATTATAAATGGATCTTGTTTCATTTAACAGCAAAATCCTTTGAGTAATGTATAAATGAGATGGAGCTCTCTGAGAACTCATCATTCCCAGCCTTCAGCCACCTTCTTTTACATAAACACTCACATTGGTTTATAAAAGTTCTAAAAATAGAGCTGAGATTTATCAAGAAGTGCATAAACTGGGACTACATGTATACTTGCAGTGTTGCCGTTATGTAGATGCTTACGTCTGTCATAGTGACACTGTAAAAAGAATACGAACTCAGACATTGAGCAGCTGGTAGTGATTCCATTTCTACCCACAGACATTTGGAAATGTTAGCTTTTAAAGGGGAGATCCTCCATAATGGCAGGCGGGAGTCAGAACAGTGAGTTCCCTGAGGACCCTGGGATGTTTGTCCTGTTCATGTAAGATCTGCTTTATGCCTTCTACAAAGACAAGCTGAAAGAAGACCCGTTAATACAGTCTGCATTTTAAAGGACAGGGCATTCTCATATTCCTTACATCTTTTGTCAATACAGAAAACAAACAGCTTAGCAAGAAGCAATGTGTTTTCAACAATGGAATTTTCTTAGCAGATATGAGCTGGGTTACACCACCTCAGGTAAAGAGATCTGGTTAATCTTGTTTAAGGTTAACTAGGTGATGCAGAACACTGGTTCCATGCTCTGTTCAAATTGAAGTCTAGTTTGTTTCCTTCCCCAAAGGCCGTAATTTTTAAACTGGTGTGCAGAGGGACATTAAGCAATCAAATATATTTGTTAAATCTGGATCTGGGCACCTTCTTTATCATGCTATCTGCATATAATAGTCAACATATGGTCCTTTTGATGACTATTTAAACCATGTTAATGAAACTCTCTGTAAATGCCCAAATGATATTAGTCAGATATTGATCTGAAAAGTCTCTGTAGATTACAAAATCAATCCCTTTTACAACTTCTACAGGTGAATGCTGTCAGGAGCACAACAGTGAGAAAGCTGAAGATTAGAGAGGAGTGTAATTTTTTTTTTTTTTACACATCTAAAAAGTTAAAAATTTTGAAAATAATAATTTCCTTTGAGATGGAGGTAAAATGTCAGTCTTTCCTATTTCATGATGGGCAGAAGAGTTTAAACTTGGAACAACCTGATCTTCATGCTGGGTGGAACTTAGTTTAGGTTTAATTAGACTTTCTTAGTGGAAAATTAAAACACTAATAAAATACCAAATTTGTCAGTGGATATTTTTTTTCTTTTTCCATTTTCTTAAAACCTTTTTGTTCTCTTTCAGTGTAGGTTTTTCTGTGAAAAGTAGAAATGCAATGAATGTCTTTCAGCCGTAGTAAATGATGCTTGGTAATGGAGAGGAAAGAAAACACTCTTTGAGAAAATCTTCTAAAGTCAGAGGACGTCTCATCTAAGTAAGGGCAGCCTAATGCCTTTTATACTTGACAGATTGACAAAAACTATTACAAAGTTTTAAAGTTAAGCTCTCTGGAGTTAGAAAAGGCCAGAGTGAACACTTCTTGTGGACTATTAGTAGTCGCACATTTATCCAGTGGCAGCCTGGTCTACTTGCAGAGTGAAGACTGGGAGAGAAATGAAGGATAAGGTGATGCTTGTCTGGCTTCATCAAACTGTGGGAATTCCCTTCTGTCTGGTTAAAGAGTACACTGAAGAGGTTTCCACCGTAGCCAGGATTGGATGGCGGGTACAGACTGTCTTGCAGGTAGCCTGGGAGAGACACATAGCCAAGTAGCTTGACAGATTAGTCATTCCCCTAATGCAAAGTGTTGCAAAATAATGTCTCAGTCTTCTGAATGCATCAGTTGTAGGCAAGTACATTGTTCCCCTGGAACATTTTTCTCATCAGCTAATAATTCAGCATTCAAGAGGATCTTCAGAGCAAAGCAATTCATAGCTGACTATGGCTGAATCATTTCATGTGGCAAATAACTGTCCAAACTTCTGAATTATGTGGATAGAATAATAATGTCACTTCTTGTATTTAAATGTAAGTTAAACAGGTAAAACTCCACAGAAATATGTAGAGATATGCTTTGCTGTTATTACAGTGTTACACTTACGTAGAGCAGTTAATGTCGCAGCGGACAACAGAGACAGATAATTTTGCATTTAAGAAATATTTTTGTGTATGTTTACAGTGCTAGGAAATGGCAGTGCAGAACTGAACATTAGCATGGGTTGTACTTAGAGTTCTAAAAGGCTCCTTGTAACTCACTATGTTTTTTCCAAGCTTTATTTTAAATAGGTAGTAGCTGGTTCCACACTGTGTCACAGCCTTTAGTTAGAAGCTGTGATAAGACCTCTACATTAATGTACTCAGTATTTTTCTGGTTGCAAGAAGATGCTCTACAAGGATTGCTTGAAGCATCATGAAAAGAGAGCAAGAAACTTTAATTAACAAAAGAATCAACAATAATTTACTTACCATAAATACTAAAATGTACTAAATAGATAATTCAAAATTAAAAAAAAAAAGAAGTCTTCCGAGTTCTCAGAAAACACCATAAATCCTGATCTTTACTATCCTCAACCTAGGATGAAAGGCAGTAATGAAGTCCAGGGAAGAGAGTGAACTTCCAGTATATATCTAGAGGAAATTGAAGGCAGAATTAGAACATGTCTCCCCAGCTGTCTGAGTGTGACTGCTTTCCTCAGGTGCGGCATCTCAGATCAGCATTTCTCTCCTGGCTTGTAGCTTCTTTTCAAAGATAAAGAGCTAGTGCAGATGGGGTAAGCGCTCTGTGCTGTTAGCTGTGATTTTACCTTTTCCTTTCAGCAAGCTTTCCTTAACTCCAAACTCTTTTAAACATTGAGCCAACTGTGTGGCACTTTCTAGTCATTCACTTCAAACGAGGAACCTTCATTACTTTTTCTAATACGTGTTGCTCTGGGATGTCACAGGTGAGCTGCAGTTCAAGTTCTGGAATGGTGAACTTATTTTACAGCTAACATAAATCTGTTATTTTGTCCCCTAGTGCTGTGTATCATCATCATCATCATTTTAATCAATTTTTTTGCCTAATATCTTTGTTTCAAATAAATTTGTGCCAGCTTTTGAGGGTGATGTAAGATGTATTTGAAATCAGAGCTGTAATGTCTCAACTGCTTTTAAATGTTTCAAAATATCAGAGGGGGAAAAAAAAAAAAAGTAGATGTGCAGAAAATGCTTTTTAAATTGAATATTAACTTTGTTATCAATGTGTTTAATACGTAACTACTTTCTTATGCTGCTGTCATTAATGACTGCTGTTGACCTAGTGTTCGGTGCTCATTTCTCAGTAACAAAAGGTTATTTTGTTACAATCCAAAACAACTGATCTACTTTTGTTTTCTTTGCCAGTTTGCATTTGCATTTATAATGGCATTACTAGTCAGCTCATTTTCTCTTCTGAGGGATTTTAGTTTCTGCTATAATTACAGCTGAGAAATCAACAGCTTTTTATTAAGCTTCCCCAATTTTTACTCCCTTCTTGAGGGACATCTAGTGATATTTGGTTTTGCTTGCCTTTCGAATTTAAGTTTCGGGCTGAAGAATCAACATGTGTGATGTTACTACAGTGAGTCTTTTCTGAACTGGAGAAACTAGGTAGGGAAAGTCTTCTTGAATAGGTGTAGTCAGACCTGCAGTGGGTCTGCCTGTAGTTTGGGCTGGCTGTATTGGCAGTGGAGCTGGGTTACATCATGGTTGTGGTACCAAAACCCAGTATTTTTCAGGTGAAGCACAGCCTCATGCAAACGTGCAGTGTGGCTTTCCTGCTAGCCCAGTTGGCAGCACAGGCAAAGTGTCTGTAAATCTGGCTGGACTTCCTCTGGGTAAAGCAGCCTTTAGAAGTGGACAGGTTGTTCCTTGTTCTGTATCAGACTTCATTTTGCCCAGCACAATCGAAAACCTACGTATTCACTCTTTGCAAATGTGTGTTTATGCTCTGAAAGAGAAGAGATTTTATCAAGGGGTGAGAAACTAGCATTTGCCATTCTGCGTCTGTGCTGGTCAGTATTTATCTGCTCCTGAAACAACATTCAACATGAGATCACATTTTGTGTGAAACAGCACAGTGCCAATCTCCCACAAAGCTCTGTTGATTTACACCAGCTGATGTCTTGGCCCATAACCATGCTCACTCTAGATCTCCCTCTGGCTGCAGCTAGGTCTCACACCTGCACAGACTGAGACATCCTCAGGGTGACCAGCAGGGACTCCAGCCCTAGCTGCAAGGGTAGGAGCTCACTTTAGACCCAGTCTCATTTCCAAATGTGTGTGCTGGGGCCATGTACTTATTGCTTTTCCTCAGTAGAAAAATCTGTCTGTGGCTTCCTTCTTAGAATATATGAAAACCTCAGATTTAGCAAGACCTTTGAACTGATGCTGGCAGTTGGGAAGTAACCCCCTGAAAAATAAGGCTGAAGGTTTCCCTTTCTTAATATTCTCATTTTTGTTATTTTCATGTTTTCTCTCTATTCTGAGAACTGTGTGTTCAGGGCTGCTGTGATTGTGATTCTTTTTTCTTTTTTTTTCAAATGTCCAGTGAGACAGCAATACTGGTCCAGTGTGTCAAGCTTTTAAAAGCAGCAGGTCATTTAGAGTTGCTCAGGTTTAAGAGCACGTTCATTTATAAATATTTACCCAAAGGATAAAGAAACAAGAAGCTGGGGATGTTTTTCTGATCTGATCAGGTGGTACTATGTAGTAGAGTTACAGCAATTTTCCAGCCCAGTGAGCTCTCCTAGGTAAGGAAGCTGCCAATGAGCAGCTCCTAGTTTTCCCTTGTGCCAGCAGATACACCGATGGAAATGGGAAATTATGAAGCACCCTAAAAATTTTTGCATGTCTCTATTGACTGTTCTTACCTGGTCACAGCTGACATTTATCCTCACCTTCTTTCCTCTGTATAAGCTGTGTATAGCTGAAAGCCTGATCAAAGGACTGAATCAGTAAGATTAAATAGTAATTGAGTCTTGAATAACTTAACAAATTATATACGATTTAGCAAGAGTATAAAAAGTAGATAATGTGTATAAATATGTTTTGCTTTGCGGACTTTGAGCTAAAAGAGCTCTGACTGGAACCTGGCCTCTCCTGGAGGATATAGAGGAGAGTTTGGTCAGACTTGTTTTCAGAAATCTAGAAGAAATTGTTACCTGAGAAGCATCCAGTTGTTTTTACAGTAGCAGAGGATTTCTTTGATTTTGCAATCTTAAAAGTTTCTATATAAATCTTTATTTTGTCCTGCTGTTAGTCATTACCGTCATAGACAGCAATGATTAACTGTGACTTTGAAGCAAGAATTAATATAATGTGTTGTATCTGAGAAGTATAGTGAAGTTTTAAAAAGAGTCAGAACAGTGCAGAAGAAAATCTGAATGGAAGACTACACTTGCTGTGAAGAGGATGTGTTGAAAACTTTAGATCAGTTTAGTTGTTACCACAAGATTTTTAAATCATAGGCATCTGGGTACTAAATCAAGCAGCTGCATTGTCTTCTGCATGAATAGGCTACCAGGAGTAGCAGTTACTCTCTGTGCTTTGTCTCATGTCTTTGTCATCAATTAGCAAGAGTTTACATGCTGAGGAACTTCTCTTTTCCTTTAAGATACATGTAACCTGAGAATATTTTCAGCCATCAATGTAATGCGTTGAGCTTCTTGCTTAATCCAGTTTGCTGATTATAATTACATTTTTTTAGATGAACTTTCTGAAGCAGTCTTGGGTGAATGTGAAATTATCCTCATCTATAGCCAAGCTCAATTTAGTCTGGAATTCTCTCAGGGTATGACAATAGCATTTTGTGCTTTTTGGAATTTAGGGTAATTTTAGAGAGAGATATTGAGAGCTCCAATGATTTTTTTTTTTTCTTTTTTCTGCAACCATTTTGAGGTGAGATAATTTTTAGATAGAGACATCCATTTGAGTTGTTTACTTTGCCGCAGCCACGCTTAGCTCAGTCATTACCAGGTTGTTTTTTCATCAGCTCCTGGATACATTGAGCTTCTTTTCCTTCTTTTCTGCTAGTTCCTTAGTTACTAAAAACCAATTTTCATAATCGCACAAGACATCCTGCATTTTCTAAGCACACATTTTGTGAAACACCAGGACATTACTTTTGTTCCTGTCATCGTTATCCATCTTTCCTAGACAGATTTAAGTCAGTAGTTAAACGTGGATGCTCACAAGAAAAGTCACAAGTACTGAAGATGTAAGACAAAAACTTTACTAAGCAATTACTGTTTGATGCTTAATTGTTGTCTTTTTTGGAATATCATGTTCACAGACATTTGGAAAATGTAGTGATGGTGAGCCTTCCACATTGTTTCTTGTTGGATGGGGCCTTGTGTCACATGGGTTAGTTCTTGATGGAAAGAGGATGGGATGTTTGTGGATAATAGGTCTGTGAATTGATACTAAAGGACAAGATTTTTAGACTTGTCTAGCAAGAATAAGGAGATAGTGCAAAGAAGGGAAATGATAGTGATCAAAGGGGTAAAACTTCAACTAGGGGGTCACTTGATAAAAGCAGTAGTAGACCAGTTATAGCAGAATATAAGCAAGCATGTCTTTAGCCACCATTGAAGACAGGCTACTGAGCAAGATGAGGCATAGCTCTGTCCTAATGTGGCATTTTTTGCATCTTCATCAGATTTGTTATTGCTCAGATTGCCACACAACTAAGATTTTAAGCATTTACTGCTGAAAAGCCTACAAGCAAGGACCTAGTATTTGCACAAGACTTTTCTAGACTTAGGCCCTATACTTTATTTGGTTAAATGGTACCATGAACATTTACACAGCTATATAAATAATCACATTCATTTAGTGCTGTAAACTGAGCCAAAGTAGAGATTTTAAGTGCCAAGGACTTAGAACATCTCTTTCTAATTTTATCCTGGCTCAAAGTATGTTTAGAAGATGAGGTACAGATAAAATCAGATAAGGAAAATTGTTTAGTGTTCTGCCACTTGTCAAAAAGTTTATCAGTTAAAAATTAAAGAGGTGAGAAAAATAAGTTAATCTTTAACAAGAAACAAGCCCATATCTAATGGCTGGATTGGGAGCATGTCTTAATAAGCAGCAGGAGATGATTGCAAACAGCCCACACTGACTGTTGACAGACATCCTGTTTTTGGCAGTTTGTGCATACTTCACAAAGAGATGCTACATGCAGAGGTAGCAAATCTCCAGGCTTTGTCTTAGCTGTAGCTAATTAGCTGGAAGATGGGTAGAAAAACATGAATGACTAAAATGAGTCATTGCTGTTTGGAGATGTTCCAGCTGACTGGGTTTCTGGTAGAAAATGCTGATTCTTCCAAATGAAAACGTTTTTCTGGAATATGTAGTCTCAATAAGACTGTAATTTGTGCTCTATCCAGACTGTTCTCCCACATTGCTAGGCTCTTTGCCAGTCAGCCAGGCAGGTGGTATAGAGATGAGCTCTTTGCTTCTTCATGTGCTGTATTTGCAGTGCCTCCTGGCTGGTCTTGGCACCCGGCTCTTTTTGCTCTGCCACCCTAGGGACATACAGCCAGGGACCATGCTTGTTCTCACAGCCCCGTCAGCTGTTGGCTGTCCAAGTCTGCCATTCCAGATGATTTTTTTTCATATGTTTGAAATATTTTGCAGGTTGGATGTAAAGTATCCCTGGCAGCTCCATTAATATACAAAGACCCTAGTGGCAAGAGTAGCCCTTAGAGAAAATACAACAGATGGATTTTTTAATTCTGGAAGAAAAACTTCAATAGATTCCTGATTATTGATTTTTAAATCAGGGGGTATTTTCAGTGTTTTCCTGAATTCTTTCCAGCTGACACTAGGCTATTCCTCCCCTTAGCAGTGATATAATATCTAATGGTATATGCTAAGCTTCACCTTTCATTTGTTATCAAATTGGATTTCTGACACGAAGGATGTGACAGGTTCATATGCAAAAAAAAATTATTAGTGGGTTTTCATAGCTTATGGCATACATAAAATCTAATGGTGCATGTTAATTTTGGGGAGGCAGAGGCAGAAAAGCGTAAGGAAAACGTCTCAGTACCCATCTGAGAACAGGAAAATGCGCTGCCACAGCACCTCAGATTAGAAGTCTCCGCAGCTGCAAGTGGGAAGTAGGCTACAGCACTGAGAGTGTAGGTTTTAGGGTAACAGGTGATAAGGTGCCTTGCAACAGACTGCTACATTTTCTCTTTGGCAAGTATCTGGAAGTCTGTTCATCTCTTTTAGTATCCCATTTGTTGACAAGCTGTCCATTAAAAACTCATAGGATTGTTCCTGCCTAGAGGCATGCCATAAGTTTTGAATGCAAACTACGGTTTGCTAGTTCCTCAGTCAATAGCATCACTCTTGATCAGAAAGCAGTTCTGTATTTCAGTTATAATATTTGTATCCTTTTTTTGGCTCCAAGGTGTACAGATTCTCCAGTGCAAAGATTTATTTTGTGCTTGGAAATTTATATCTTTGTGTCACGGATTATGAGATTTTGCAACATACAAGGCAATAAAAAAGTTCAGCTTGGCAAGTCACATTCCAGGAAGGAATGTCAGCCATGGATTTGTCCTTCCTGGAAGTTGAGGCAAGATATTACCTCAAGGAGAAACAGAAATTACTTGTGCTTGTTTATCACAGCGTAAAGACTAACTTACCCTAGTGGTGGGAAGTTTGTATTCATCTTTGTATTTCCTATACAAAAAAACTACTGTACTAATAAGGAAGGAAGGAAGAAGAAAAATGGGGCAATTGCTGGGCAATTAATTCTTTCAAAAGAGAAAAAATATGTTTACAGACCAATGTTTATGTTATGGGATGGAACAATCATTAGTGACTTTAAACATGAACCATTTCAGTCTCCATAACTCCCAGATGTTCTCGCTGGCAGAGGCTGGCTGTCCCTCAGCCCTACTACTTGTGCATCCTTAAAAGGGATATAGAGTGATATAGTTTCACCTTCGAGCTAAGCAGATCAGATGGTGATTTGCTTCTTTAAGGAGTGGTCTTGTTGTTTCTCAGTGTTCTGGGTCTAGCCCTCATATAACCTATGAGTGCAATTCAGTTGGCCATTCCAGTGCAGAACTAATGCTTTTGTTTCTACTGCTCAGTCACTGTATCAGACATGAGAGAAATAAGGGGAAGAGAATGCAGGGTAAAGATCTTGTCAGTGCTGCTTTGTGTATTATGCTGACACGGCTGCATGGCATTATAGCCTAAGGAACGTGTAGGTTGCTCCTTTGTGAAACCCATGCCTGGAGTCTGGGACACCTACAAAAGAATTCTCAGAGGAATAGAAGTTTAGGAGGAAAACAGATTTTTTTTTTTTTTTTTTTTTTTTGATCAAATGTCTTCCTTTTAGTGATAATTAGTGAAATAAGAACGAAGCCAGTTTTTAGACGTTTTATAACAACAAAAAACAACAGGGTTGGGTTGAAAGATAGGAGATGGTCCCATGGCACTATGTTTAATCTGCATCTGGAATCATGTGCCTTTTCCCTTTGTTCTCTTTGGGGCTCTCTAATTATTTGAAAAACAGAACAAGCCCAAACCCCAGCAATAACAAAACAAACAAATAAACAAAAGAAAACAAAAACTGCAGCACAGCAGCTAGAAGGAGCAAGACATTTAAAAAAACTCTTCCCCCTCCTGTGAAACATTTCCTTTTAACCTGAGACTGATGGACACTGGGGAAGCAAGTTATTATTCCTTTCCTTTACAAGGAGAACATGCGATTTTTCCCTGTTTCACAAAGGATACATAATACATAAAATACTCTTCTTCTTTTCTTTATTTACATTACATGCACTAGTAAAATATGCTTGATACAGTTCAGGGTGCTTGTGAGATGGCCAGCTTTTATTCTTCAAATAAAAATATGCCTGTGCTTTCCAATTTATTCATTGTATCTATTGACCCTTTTTTAAGATAACAAACTAGCTTTCAGGAACAAAGTAACGCATGAGAAATGCTGTGGCAGGAATCCCGGTGCAGTGCAGCCTATACAGATGTTCAGCCTTAAGTAGAAGGAAGGAGGGGGCTTGGTAAATGAAGGGTGGCTGTACTTTTTAAATAGATTACCACTGGACAGCAAAGCTGAAATAGTGGCACATGTAGGTGATGATTTATGCTGCATTTTAGTGGATAGATAGAGTTGGGGTTAGGGTCTGTAAATATTATTGCTGGACTTTGCATGAGCCAAAAGCTTGGATAACAGGGTCCAATAAGATATGAATGTTTTTATATTCATAATTATATTGGCTGTCTTGATGGGCGGAGTACTACAGTCAAGATTTGTGTATATATTTAAAAAAAAAGGTGCCTTAACTTCACGTCTTGCCATTGGTGCAGGTTTTGTGATTGAAGTGAGTCCTGCTGTGGTCAAGATTCGGTGACAGTGGCTTAGTTTTAGTACCTGTGTGTATTATTATACACAAAGCACAGCAAGTCTGTTTTGAGATAGTTTGTTAAAAATACAAGCAACTCACTTCTGCAGTGAAAATTTCAGTTCTGAAGTTCTCACATTCCTTTAGTCCCTGGGAAGAGACAGAAGAAGCACAAGCTCCAAGAGGCGAGCACATCTTACATTTTTAGAAGGTACATTGGAGAAGACAATAGCATTATTTTGGTTGTCTACATTCCAAAATCGAGAGATAAGCAGTTTCTCTATGGGAAAATGTTAAAATAATCCAATCTCATATTGAAAAAGTGGAAAATAAACTTCCCAGTCAGCTATTTAAAGGCTTTGAAGGCTGCTTATAGTAAACGATCCTGTCTCCTGCAGTTCTGCATCAAAAGACTCAAACTTCTCAGAACAAAGGGTAGATTTAAAAAAGTATGGCTGCCAGATCTCCTTTTCCAGCAAAGGTTCTTCTTGTGAATTTGCTGTGAAAGAAGCAAAGAGTAATAACAGGAGTATTAAGCTACCTTCCTTTTCTCCAAATATGGTCTAAGAATGACCTGAAAAATATTCCTTCTCTAAAAAAAAAATTGCTGCAACAGGAATAAGATCAACTCCTTATCTGGGATTTTTTTTTACTATAGATTGTTAAAAGAATACCCTGAGACCAAATTTGCCCCAAAATATTTTGTAGAAATGACAGCTTGGTGGGATGTGTGTGTGTGGAAGTCATAAGAATATGTTAAATCCTCTAGAATTTTTGCTTGTTAATTTTAAAAAAGAATGAGTCACCTTAGAAGGTAAATAATCTCAACAACTATTTACAGACATTCCCATAAGGAAAGTTTTCAGTGCCTATGGGAATGTAAACAGCACTGTATAATTTGGTTTTGACTGACTAAAAATTTTGGCTTGGCTTTTGTAGTATAAACGTTGAAGTTGTGGTTGGTTTGCCATAAATAGATGTCATGGGGATGCTGAAAATTCAAAATGTGTTATTTCTGTTGTGCATTATTTTCTTTTTGTTATGTAGTATAGCTAACAACCAAGTCTATTTAATTACATAGCTTTGCTATTTGAAGTTATTACTTATTAGTGCTGAAGTTGCTTAGGGAGCATAGAAGGACCTGCTCCCAATAGGAGCCAGTCTCAAGAGCCAGGCTTCCAGTTCTCACAGAAAGGATATCTGTTGTCTTGTTTCCAAAACTTTTGTCTTCCATTTCCCTCGTAATAGTGTAGTACTTCTAGGAGGCATTCTGCATCCTGAATCTCATCTCTTCTCATAACTAGAAAAAAGAGGCTTTGTGAAAATCTGTTTCAGTGGGATATGGTTTGAACAACAGCTCTCTAATACTGGAATGATTTTAAAGACTAGATGCATTGTTTAGCTTGTTTATTTTTTGGATAGCTATTTAAGATGTTAAGTTAATGTGCTTCTGTGCAAAATCACGTTAACCAGAAGAATCAGATGATCCCTCTTAACATCTGTATAGTTTTTGATGTAAACGGGAAGCAAATGAAGAGTTATTAGGAGGCATTGGCTTATTTTTGTCATGCAACTCTACTCTCTGTGCCAGAGAGGTCTTCCTAACCAAAACCCGGAAAAGTCTTTTTGGACATGAAGTGCATGATGGTGGCTGTTTTGAGAGGAAAAAACTATCCAACTTTGACTTGGTGCTCAGAAATTCAGAAGCATCAGGCAGGCAAGGGAAGAGGAGACATTATAGGGTTGCACTCAGAAAAACAGCAGTAAGCCAGATTCAAGGAACTGGCCACAAGGTAATGGATTTAAAAAAACTCAACCAAACAAACAAAAAAAAACCCCACCTTAAAACCAAAAAAACAACCAACCAAGCAAGAAAAGGATGCTGTTTGCAGGCAGGAGGTGCTCTTCTGTACTGGAGGAAGCTGTATTGACTTTCATGAGAGAAAATATTCAAAGTTTAATATTGTCTAGGGTGAGAATTGCTTGCAAGCTCAATGACAAGCAAAAGCACTTTGAGGAACTAGATGGGCTAAGCCCATCTAGCCATAGATGGCAAAGCCCATCTATGCCATTACTGTGAGAATAACCTCCAGGGCACAGGGCTGCCCACTTCCATGCAGGCACCCTGCTGCCTGCATTCCTCATGCCTGAGGCCATGAAGGTAAGCCAAAAGGCCTTTGAGATCTGGCCTCTCACTGACTCCCTGGGCATTCCAGCCCTTCTGGCTTGCTTCCCCTGTGGGACAGGAACACCTGAAGAGGGCAGGGCCCCACTGCTACCCCAGCTTGTCCCTCTCCTTGCAGGCCACAAGCTCTGCTGCTGCCATGGCTCCTGCTGTGGGGTCTGTGGGGGAAGGTCTGCACCTGGAGGAGAGCACCAGAGTTGGAAAAATTCATACCAGTAAAAATATGCCAAGTTTGGCCATTTAAAGCCTTCTACAGATGAACAACACCGTGAAGAATAAGGATGTGTGGTTTGGGCCGGAAGAAGTGCAATGTATTCCAGCATATGAAGTCACTATCAGAGTGCTTGGGATGATGCAGGACCCCCATACTTGCAGCAGAGTGCCAGGCCCATGCTGTTGGGGCAACTCTCACACCAAAATAGCTTCAGGGGGGTTGCTCTTATTTGCCAGTAAATCTTAATGTTACCTTAATGCTTGTGGGTAGAACATAGAGCTCTAAGGAGCAATCATTGCCATAGAGGTATTGAGCCACTAAATGGAACTGGTTCACAGATATTTCCGATGGCCATAATAAACTTATTCTGGAGAGACCATCCTATTACAACTTGTCTATTGCAATGATGTTATTCATGTAGCCAGAGAAGAAATGTGCTTGCTCTTCTAACTTTCAGAGAATGAATCAGAGGATTTGTTTAACCCATACAATATAAAATATTCTTCCTGTTTGTGGTTTTCTGGCTTTAGCTTACTAATCACAGTGTAAATATTTGACATATATCCAGGTAAACTTACCTGATAAGGCTAAATAGCCATGCAATAGTTTGTTACATTATTGACCAAAATATGTATTTTGTCCTCAATTCATAGGAATGAAGCTGAAAGTCTTTCACAGAACGACACAGACTAGGTTTGAGTGACTTCCTCTAGCATGACTATTAACTTATGATTTAGCTTTACTAGGAAACTCATGACAAAACTATGGAACTACTCCAGTCCTGCATAGGTTCATTGAAAAAATCCATGAAATCAGATGAAGAACATTCATTCTCTGGATGGCTGCAGCTATTCCTGCCTTCAGCCTTTTGCCTGCTCCAGGGAGCTACCAACACCTGAGCCCCTATCAAGATTTGCAGTGTATCATAGCAAGATAAACTAAAATTGCTGGTTTATGTGGTGGAGTTTCAGCAGTTGTTTCATTATCAGCTGAATCATTCCTGCAATAAAAGGAAAGGAAATCTCAAAGAACGGGGTAGATGGCTGGGTACAAACTCTCCCTTCCTCTAACGGGAGAAAGATAAAAACTGAAGATATTTCAATTAAAGAACACAACTGCAAAAGACAGGAATGGTAATAGAGAAATGTGTGAAGGAGAAAAAAGAAATGAGACATTGAGAAGGTCACGAAAGGTGCTGTGTATTGCACTGCTTGCAGGGTGCCGTGGCTTCTTGTTTTCAAGTACACTTAGAGAGGAATAGGGAATAGGAGGCTAGTTTGGGGCTGTTCGATTTGGCAAGCAGTTCCTTCGAGGATGAATTGGTTAGTTTTGTAATTCCTATGCTTACAGCTGGATTTGCTACATGGTACTTAAATGTACATTGTAAAAGGAGGCTGTGGGGATTAATGTGCTTTTACAAAGCAATTTATCTTTTTTCTCTTGACAAAAACATTTTTCCTTCCTTTTGGCAACGAGAAGGAGACGTAAAGGAATTGGCATAGTATTTGGGTATTGCACCGAATACTACCAATGATTGGATTAATGTTGACCTATGTAAAAGATAAGCAGGAAAAGGCATACTAAATTCTGCTTGCCCATCTTGTATGGCTAGGACATCTCTAGCTTGCTGTACTTGAAATAGTTCCTATGTGTACTATACCTTGAGCTGAACTGAAAATGCAGTAACTCTGAAAAAGCTGCAACATAAACTGAATGTACTGAGCCACAGAATTTATGAAAAACTGTCTTATCTCATGTTCTATTGTAGGTTCAGACTGTTTCACAGCTTGATGCCAGAATTTAGTCAACAACGTGTGTTTTAAGGACTAATGTGATTTGGAAAGAAAATGTTTGCATAGGAATCAGATGTGCTTTTTGTTCCATCCTTTTTCTTAGACTGATATTGAGGATGTGCCACTTACTGAAAATTAATACACCATTTTTGGTCAAAACTGAACTATGCTTTGATTAGAGGTATTTCAGGAAAGTGTAATGAGAAAATCACAGCAAGTCTTTAAAATCACTCTCTTAGCAGTCAGTACTTACATAGCATAATGCATGATGGTTAGTTAACTGCTAAATTCCAATCTTCCAGCAACAAACTTCTCCTGGTGAAATGATTTCTTATGCTGCCTTATGTGGTTAATTGTCTGTTACTAGCTGTTAATATTTTTTACATTTCTTCCCAGACCTAAGTTTCCAGTTTTAAGTATGCAAATCAATGGCTTGAATTTAAGAAAGGGCAAAGTGACCCAATTTCTAATTAAAACCTTGCACAGTTGTGATTCAGGCTTCTCAACTAGAGTTCATGGGAGCTAATCAGATACAGGTCATAGAACTATGTGCATAAGTAAACACAGACATCCAGCTTTTGGCACCTAGTTTTTGGAGAAGCTTGGCACAGTTTCCTGAAGTGCAGTGTGTAAGCCATTGCTACTTGACAGCTTCTCCACTGTGATAACTGTCTTGTGATGCACTTCTATTAAGAACACAAGGACAGGCTCAGATCATCACATTTTAATCTCCTCTGTATTTCCTCTGAAATCAGAAGAAATTTGACCAGGGCTTTCCACTGGTCCATTTTACTGAAATGTGAGCTGAATTAATTGGCGTACTTTGTAATGATTTTCTACTGTTGCTGATGGTGATTATAAATCAGTGCAATAGTAGCCTCAAATTAGTGCAGTAACAATCTAGAGGTGAAAACTGCTTGTTTGCTTAGAAAGAATGGTTGATAGCTGTTCTGGGGATATAGACTGCAAGCAGGAAGTTCTTCTGTTGTTAATGGTCCTTAATGGAACAGCTGTTTCAGGTTTCTCTTGTTCTAGAAGTATGGTGTTATGTCAAGGGGGTTTGCAAATTCACATTTAACACCATGTTTTCTTCGCAATGTCAATGATACATAGTTGCAAATGAAATGTAGTGCTTCAGGCTATACAAAATGGTGTTTCAGAGAATACTACAGAGGAAAAAGTACCATACTTTTGGAGGATGATATACGCATCTAAAATTAGCTTTAGAGGTCATTTGAGTAAGGGTAGCCTAACGTGAAACAAGTACCAGTTCATGCCCCACACAAGACAGGATTTAACAGCTCATTTAGCAGCTGCTGCTGGTTAAAATCTTGGCTCCCTATTGGTTTGGCATTGTCCTAAATTGTAACCAGGTGATCCTAATTGAGCAATTAACTGCTACTATACAGTGATGCTGAAGTTTCCTGGGGTTTGGGGTGTGTGTTTCAGAATAGAGGGTAGTGTTTAATGTGAAGAGTTTATTTTGTTTAAGGTACTTATGTAAAATATATAGCTAAGTGATTATAGAAATGAAAGTCATGAATTGCCTTTCAAATTCACTAACAGGATATTTGCATCAATTCATCTGAGTAGCTGAAGCTGTAGCATTCCTACAGCATGCTCCTCCAGTACACATACCCGGATATGCAACCTACAAGTAAGTTCAGTGAGATTCTCGTAACACAGTTTTAAGTGAATATATTAAGTAATAAAATACGTTTTAAAGAAATGTTGTATAATATGTTTTAAGTAAATATGTTGAGTCAATAATTGAATAATCACTCATATTTTCTCAGATGTTCCCTGCAGTGTAAGCTTGAGCTCCTTCAGGGAGAGCAAAGACCAAAATTTGTGTCTCTTACATCTTTCATAAATGTCACCACTTCACTGGTGATAGCTGTATTTTAAAACAAAGATTATGAATTCTGTTCAACCCATTAAAGGGATATAGGCCAGAGCAGCAAAGTCTAAATGAACACCAAGATGATGTCATTCTAGGTATTACAGTGCCTAGAAACACTGATGCTCAGAAGATTGTGCTGTTTTTTGCAGGTAGAAATCATCTTGGTCTGCCTATACGCTGAGCTGCTGGGAAAGGACATTACTATAGCTGCCATGAGTTCAGTGGTGTTCTAAGCAATTGAATATTTGCTTTAAGAACAACTTGTAGGTTCAATGCAAATCTAAGCCAGAGTATGCTAAAAACATTGTCTCTTCTTAGTTGTTTCCTCTTTGTATTTTCTATTATCTTTTCATGAATATTTGATTGTAATGCTTTCCATAACTTCTGGAAAACAAACTTGGGGAGCAGAGGTAAACTGCTATGAGGGACACGGAATGCACTCATGGCTTATAATTTATTAAAATTTCTAGCTCAGCAGGATTCACAGGATTCAGCAGGATTCGCTGAGCTGATGCTCAGAGTATGACTAGCACATTTCCCAGCATTATGCAGAGATGTGTGTATGTATTCTTCTGTTCTTCTTCTCTGTTTTAAGCTCATTGTGATTTTTCTGGGTAAAGAGATTTTCATCTGAAAAGTTTTGTTTTGAAATCAAACGTAGAGTGTCTCATTTAAAAGCTGTGGCATTTTTATCATATCACAGTCTACATGAAATGATGTCCAACAAGTATTTTAGAATTAATTATGGATGTTTTTGCTATTGACAACAATAAATGTATCAAAAAGAAATGGGAAGGTTGTTTTGTTGTGTGATATGCTATTTCTGCAACTACTGTGCATAATATAGCTATGCAGGCATATGCCTTTATAAAGGATGTAATTAATATACCTGTTCCTCATATTTGCAGCTCTGCTTTCCAGGCTTGATTACCTTCAAAATTGTGCATCCTAAAAAGTAAGTTGTCTGTCTGCTGAAGTAAGTCATGTTTGTATGAAAAGTACGTTACCTCCAAGTTTGTACCAGTAAGGTTGCGTGCTCTTTACAAACCAGTAGTTTCTTTCTCTCTTCCTTCTTTAATGTTTGCATTTTGTATCTGGGGATTGGGGGGGATGGGGTTGGAGAAGACAAGGATACATCACAGGTTTTCTTGCAAAAAAATTAGGCTATGAATTGTTTTAAAAAGAGTTTTACAAACTAAAGGGTGAAGGAGTCACTGGGACATACTGTTTAGAAGTATGAAGGCTTTTAGTAATGGAAAATCACCAATGAAGATGTTGAGATTATCACAATGTTTCTTCTTGATGAAAATGAATGTCAGAGCACATGATTCTGTTCTGAAATATTCTCTTGAGAACAGTTAAAGAAAGCAGGCATAGAACAAATGCCTTTGATATTGCAAATGTATGCAAAAGAATGTTATGTATTCATTTTAAGTCACAGAAACCTACCCAGGCTTAATGAATTATTCCTTCTTGATAACCTTCTTTGAAGCAATTTGGCACTTGCTTTTCTAGTTAAGGTTTTGCGTAATCACAGTTTTTGGTATATTGCTACGATGTCACAGGAGATAGTATCTGGAAAAAAAAAAAAAACCAAGCAAAAAGTGTCACAGGGAATTAATGTTCCAGTTATGCATCTGCAAGCAAATTTGAACAGTCTGTTCTAAAATATTTTGTACTTCTGGCATAGAAAGACAGAAGAGCTATGTTGGTAAGCTGGAGAAAGTTATGTGCTTGTGTGTTTGGTGGGGGGGATTTTTTGTGTTTTAAATCTGGCCAGATGTCTGTGTGATCTGAAGTCAGTACCTCTTTGCCTATTGGGACCAGGCTTAAGTGGAACTAATTGTTGGCTTTAATATTATGTTGGAGATAAGTCCTGAAATTCCCATCCTGTCTTGTGTATGTGAATTTCTGCAAAATTTGTCCCATGGCCTACTTTTAATTTGTTAATTTGTTTACAACATAAAACCAAAATACACTTAACCTACAAGGAGTCTGGAATTATTTAGATCACTAGTGACTTTTAGTACTGTGTCCTGGGTTCAAGGTGGCTAAAACTGATTTAAGTCTAAATTGTGACTTTCTGAGTTTCTCTTTTTTTTGAGAGAAGGGATCATTTACCTTTTCAAACAAATTTTCCTTTTCTAAGGTATCTTCAAAAATATTTTTTTCAGACCTACTTTCTAGAAGACAGAAACATGTGATTTAAAATGCAACCCAGAATCAATTGATCAGAAAAAAAACTCCAACAAACCAACCCCTGCATTATTTCAGTTTTACTGGTTTTGGTGTACTAATAGGACACATGCTGTAGCTTATGCATAGCAGGAAAGGACCCAACTTTCCCATCGCTTATTTCTCCTGAGGAAATTACAAGGCAGGGGAAGGTAAAGTGGGCTCTCTATCAAGGGGGTGGCCTTTTGCTGCTCAGGCCCATGAGCTGAGTGGTGGTAGCTCTGCTGGTGAGGCCAGTTGCACTGAGAAAAGCTGATAGAAGTTTCCACAGCAGAGTTTTCCTGCAGTAGCTGTGTTGGTAAGAAGTGGGGTGTAATTTTACATCTTTACTCCTGTGTTTCTTTATATTTGTGTATTGTATACAGTTCTGGTGTCCTCAACATAAAAAGGACATGCAACTGTTGGAACAAATCTGGAGGAGGGCCATGAGGACGATCAGGGGACTGGAGCACCTCCTGTATGAAGATAGGATGATAAAGTTGGGGCTGTTCAGCCTGAAGAAGAGAAGGCTGTGTGGAGACCTCATAGCAGCATTCCAGTATCTGAAGGGAGCTTATAGGGATGCTGGGGAGGGACTCTTCATTAGGGACTATAGTGATAGGACAAGGGATAACAGGTTCAGACTTAAACAGGGAAGTTTAGATTGGATATGAGGAAGAAATTCTTTACTATGAGGGTGGTGAGGCAGTGGAATGGGTTGCCCAGGGAAGTTGTGAATGCTCCATCCCTGGCGGTGTTCAAGTCCAGGTTGGAGAGAGCTTTGCGTGGCATGGTTTAGTGGGAGGTGTCCCTGCCCATGGCAGGGGGGTTGGAACTTGATGATCTTAAGGTCCTATCCAACCCTAACTATTCTACGATTCTATATTTTGTTGTGGAAGCTTTGTTTGTGTTTGTCTGCTGTCACCTTTTGGTTCCTTTCTCTGTTAAAACATAATTTGTATGAGCAAGGTTTTTCTGTCTCGTGAGGTAGCAAGTGCTCTTTCATGTATGGTCCAGGTTTCAAGCGAGCAAAAAAAAAAATCCAAACAGAGAACCTGAGAGAGATCACATGGATGGTCCTCTGAAGACAGCACTGAATAAATGTTTGTACTAGAGGTAGTTCTCTAAC
This sequence comes from Psilopsiagon aymara, assembly GCA_024733675.1. NCBI lineage: Eukaryota > Metazoa > Chordata > Aves > Psittaciformes > Psittacidae > Psilopsiagon > Psilopsiagon aymara. Next base: position 14,889 of record JANRGW010041818.1, on the reverse strand, counting down.
GTAGTGTGATCTTTCCAAGTATACCAGGAGGAAGTATGCCTCATTGACTGGGGACATTCATGGTTCTATTGAAAGATGGAAGAATGAATGAACAGAACACTTTATTTAAACAAACAACAATTAAAAATAAAAACATCACCTCCTGGTAACAGAAGCAATGCTGTTTGCTTTGTTCCTTTATTTGCACAGTAGGCAGTCATTTTAATCTCTGATTCCAATTATAGTGGCAAGTACATGTTGCCTATTTCATGTTAGTTGTTGGGTTTTATGTTCCAAGTATTGTAGTCCATATAGGATTGCCTGGAAATGTGGTTTGTTCTTGATATAAATTCATTGTTGTCAGTTGCTTTTGAGTAGGGTTTTGACCTATATCTGATGGAAGAGGAAGAGCAGCACAGTGGCGTGTTATGCATGATGAGGAAATAGCAAGGGCAATCTTTACATCTCATCTAAGCATGTGGCAGAGGACTGTTGTACTTCAGTGTGCCTGTTTCTTTAAACTTGCACACTGAAGTGCAAGGACTGCCTTTCTTTACAATTGCACTTCTAATCTGATCTGTGTGATTGGATGATTTTCTAAATGAGTACAATAAATCTACGTAGTAATAGTGTTACTTTTTTCCCCACTTATGGCATCACGTTCCTTTTGTTTTTATGGAAAGACTTACATAAAGGAGTTTAAACTTAACAGACAAGCATTCAGCAGATACGGATGATAAGTAACGGAACATTTTACTTGCAGCACATACCACTTGGTGATATGTGCAGTGAGAGATGTAGCTGATGAATTTCAGCTGAAGAACTTGTCTTTGCTTTCCTTCTTGGTCTCCAATCCCACTAATTCGCTTATGAAAACAAGCATAGTACTCTTGGTTTCCTGTCATATTCCAATTTTCTTGCATAAACATATCCACAAAGTAAAGGTAAAATTCATATGGATGTCTTAGTTGCATGCTTGCATTCTTTTCAGAAGTGAAAGTTTTTGCTCATCTGAACACTTACTTTACTTGCAATGGCTATAAGCAACTGGTGTGTTAATGTTTTCTCCTTATACAAACTTGTCAGTAGCTTTCTATGGAAAAAGAAAATTACAATTCTACTAGACTTTGCAGTTTTGATAAAAATCAATGGTATCTTAATTGCAGCTGGGAAAGGTTTCTCAGCTCTGTGGTGAAATCCTGTTCTGAAATTGACAGAAAAACATCTTTAAAACATATTTCCTGGACTCAGATGGGGCATGGGATACCTGGCTTGAATTCCTGATGTCCTCCATTTACTTGAGAGGTCTGTCTAAAGTAGCAGATTGCTCTCTGACCATGGCTGGCTGTATAACTATTGTCTCAGCTTTGTGTAACTGAATTTAATGGGAGCTTTTCCTTCCACACAGCAGCTGAGGGTGCTGATCAAAGTGTCGTTTCAACCAGGTTTTGTTTGGGTGTGGAAGCTGGCTGTGGGGTATCCTAAACCTGTCTGTCTAGTGATGCAGGACACCTATCTCTGCTTTGAATGCTGTAGTCCCTGTTACAGGAGGGGCTGGTAGCTAGTTTTCTCACTTGGTATGGCTCCTGAAAACACAGATGGGCACCCAAAAGTGATGGGTGTCATTCCCAGCCTGCACCAGTTAACACTGGTTAAGTCTTAACTAACAATTTCTTAATGAAACTTTTGGCCATTTGTAATTTAACTTTTCAGATCATATGGGGAGTTTGTGCTCTACAGGAGAAATCTTTCTGATGCTGACATCATGATGCAGAGCCCACCTCTGTCAGCAAACATAGATGAAATGTGGGAAGTTTCCCAGTGGGGGAGCCCTGGAAATAATGCAGCTAAAACTAAGCACAGTAAGAGCTTCAGCCACTGCCAGTATGCTAAGCAATGTATGTTTTGTATTTTTGAGACTACAGGCAAACCCTGCTTTGTAAACACTAGCTTAGTTGCCTGTTGCTGATACTTCTGGATCTGTGTCAGGCTAGGCTTGGGTTTTGGGTTATTTCCTGATAGACCACAGCTTTGGACCCAGTGTATTCTAACAAATTAACTGAAACATCTGCTATTTAATAGTAATATTTTCTTTCTTAGATTGCTGAGCCAGCACTGTGCAATTTTAATTTATTGTGAGGATATATTACCCTTTAGTGCTTTATTAATTTGCTAAGTGTTAGGTGGTCAAGTTTTGCAGCAGCATTACCATGTGGAAGCCTGACCTGCTTGGGTTTGTTCCTTTTAGCTATTATTCCATGTCATCAGCACACTGAGTCACCCAATGCACTAAAGTTATTTGGAAATATTCCTGGAACACTGTATAAAACAGTTTATTCTGAGAAGTTACAAACTACCACTGACACATTCTTACTCAGCAGACCTACTCCTCTTACTTATTAAAAATTATTCCAGCTGACATCAGTGGCAGCACACTTTCTGCTGCTTTTTCTTCCTGGCAAATTTTTGGTCCACTGTATTATTTCCCAAACCTGTCACAAAAGCACATCTCTCAGGAGATGCTATCAAGCAACCCTGGACAGCAATATATAGAAAAAATGCTCTCCAGATATCTGTGTGAGGAAAGGGAGCTTTGACAGTGCAGCAAAGTTTAATCTTCTTCCCCTCATACTGCAGTGTTCACGCACACACATAGAGGCAAGGATGGGAGAAATAGAGGATTATATTTATGTGATTATGGATGCATAGTACATTAGAAGAAAAGCTATACAGTGTAAATGTACAAAAGTCCATCGTATTTACTGTCAGAAATCCCAGCAGTAGATGGAGAGATTTGTAATGAGTGCTTTTTGTTTTACAAGCTGATATTGGCTAGTTTTGTGTTCTGTCCCTGCTTCCTATGAGCAGCATGAGAATGATCGATTATACAAAAAGCTGCAGAGTAGAAATTTCTTGGATGAGAATTGCTTGTTGGCAACAGCTGTTGCCAAAACAAAACCCCGTGTTTTATATACCCTTTAAAGAGATGTTTAAATACCTCTCTTTAAATCATAACCAGAAAATTGTGATGGTGTAAGGTATTGTTCGCAGAAGACATGTAACGTTTGGGGAGGAAAGGATCACTTCTGAATATCTTTCCAACATTGTTATCAGTGAAGAAATGTGCTTTCTGGCTCCTCACCAAGCCTCAGGGTTGCATCTGTCCTTTTAGAACATGCTTTATTAAAGCTAAGGAGACTGTACTGTTGTATATGTTGTCTCTTTTAACTGGAGTAAGGGATATAACCTTTTGAAGGATAACTAATTTGATTTTCCTTCATTTTCTTGTTTGCTCATTTGCTACTGAACCTAATCTGTAAGTGTAGAGACCTGTTGGCCCTGTGATATGTAGAGCTGTTCCTTCACTCTGCCTCATGAAGGCAATAACTTATGAAGTTCTGATATATATTGCTATTGAAGGTAGGGCTCAGTTGGTAGTTAATACTCTAAAATACATAGGCACAATACATTTGTGTAGAAGTTTTGAACAGTAAGCAAGCTTGTAAAAGTTACTCAACTTCTGAATATAGTGTATAATCAGTTGATAGCAAAATTTGAAGGCTAATTTGCAGGCCATTTTGATGCAGGGCCTTTTCTCTTGCTTTATACTATCAATGATGAATTGGATGGGGTGGGGAAAAGGCTAGAATTCTGGATTTCATTGCAGGAACGAAATATGCTTTCCCATCTGATGAGAGAGCAAGCTGGTTCTTGTAGTTGGCAGTCAGAACATGTAGGAAAGCACCCAGTTATTTGTTTGAGTGCCCAAAGGTGTTGGGAGTATTCACCTTTGTTCTAAGTGTGCCACTGTTTGCATTAAGATTGACCAGATAAGAAGGCTGGAATACCTCTGTCAGAAACGTGCTGTATCTTCCTGGTAGAGGAAATAGGCACAACTTTCATACAGGTAATAACTGGAAGGAAAATCATCCTCATATTCAGATGGCAAGTGATCCTAATGAAAAAGCTTATATAAAGGTGGCCATAAACATCAAAAGAACTTGCATGTGAATTTCAAAATGTTCATTTGCAAATTTCAGATACCGGGCCCTAAATTGACTTAGTATGCTCATCACTTTGGGATGCTATTTCTTTTATACATGGATATTTTCTGTATGACTTTTAAATTCCTTTAGAAAGTTAAAGAAATGTATCGACACTTGGAGGGGCAAATTTCCAATTTGTATTTTTATAAAATTCCATCAGTATGCAATTAATAAACAGCAGACTCTTATTTAGCTTATTTTAGTTCATGCTTGAACTTTAAAATATTTTTCTATTCTTTTATACTTGTATCTTTGTGCTAATTAATTTAGTTATGAATAATAGCTGGCAAGTTTCCAGATTATAAAAGGGTCTGAAGAAACCTTACACAAAGGTGTAAGGTTTTTTGCAGTAGTGGCAAGGCAGAAATAAACTGCCCCTCAGCAGCAGGTTTTTAAGGAGTTACTAAAAGGGAACACAAATGATGCATCTTAAGGTGTATTTATTAATATACTACAACAGCGTGAGCTGCTTGATTGGCTACTGTGCATTCTGCAACGTGCATGTACCCATTACAGTTTCAGTAATGTCAGTCATTAGCTACGTCACCTTCCTCTTGTTAAACAAACTGCAGTCTTTGCAAAGTGGAGGTAAATAAGAATTTCACTGTAAACAGGTTGTTCAGACTGCTTTAAGTGGAGTAAACTGTGGCAAGACCAAGGACAAGTGTAGCGTTTGGCATTATTCCAGTCTAATTTGGTATGAGGCAAAAAATAAAACCAAACAGGTAGCTTTAAAGTGTTTTTTAGGGGTCTCTTATAATTAATGAGAAAGAACTCTTGTAAGGAAGTTGTGGAAGTTTAACAAATTTTAGGGCTTCAGTGTAAGCCTATGACAGGAAGACAGGCAAGTCTAAGAAATAGACTCAGATGATTGTTTGAAGGATCTCTCTTTTTGGCTTGGTTCATTAAGTGAACCCTGCACAATCCTGAAAAGTATCTTAAGAAAATTAAGGCAAAACATGTGACTAGTTGTGTTGCCTGCACAGCAACTAACCCATATAAAATATACTTGAAACAACTGGGCTAGTCAGGACTTCTTATGAAGCCAGATGCTTCTAATAGTTGGGAGAAAAAAAGCCTAAACAGAAAAAAACATCTTCCTTTGGGTCCTCAAGAATGCACTGGTGGAGAAGGAAACTGATGCAATAAGAACTTGAAAAGTAAAGGAAGTGTGTGGGCTTGCTCGTTTGTGTTTGGTTTTGTTTGGTTTTTTTTGTTTTTTGGTGGTTTTGTTTTCCTATTTTTTTGTTTTGTGGTTTTTTGGTCTTTTGTGTTTTGTTTTTTCCCCTCTCCACAGACAGTTATGCATTCCCATTTTGGACACTGTAATCTGCAGTTCTAGGGGTGCTTTGACTTCACCTGTCGTTAGTTAGGATTGGTTTGTTTCTTTAATATGTTATATCACAAGCAGGAATAGGGAAAGCTGGTTACAGCTGTAGGTTGTGCAAATGTGGTATGGTTATAAATGTACCATTTTACTTCAAGTAAAAATTCCCCATGGAAGATGCTGGGTACGCATCTAAGAACTAAATTAGGGTGTTGTAAATAAACAAAGAAGTAACACCTGCATATTTTTAAGTGTGTTCCTTAACAAAGAATGAGAGGAGAACAAGAAAACTGGGTGGAAACAAGCACAACCCCAAATACCTGTTCACCTAAGCTAACTAATCTTTTTATACATTTTTGTTAATGCTGTTGCTGAGTTTACTCATTCCTGGAGTCCAGTTAGGCTCTTTGTGTGTGGGATGAGCCGCGTGTTCCCTGCAAACTGTTGTGACAAATGTAGTGTTGATTTAAGCTGTGTCTTTGTCAGATGTCACTGAGGCTTTTAAACTGATGCCTGATGGCAGTTTTATTTTTAAAAGCATGAACTAGAAACGGAGGGGGACATAAGATCTATGGCTATGTGACAGAAATTATAGGCTGCATCGAGTTGCTGGCTTTCCCTTCTCTCTGGGCAGTTTTGGCCGAACAGCAGTGGAAAGGGTGTTTTCAAATGAACTTTAATACCAAAGTAACTGAGTGGTCTTTTTCTGTGTTGAAATCAGTGTGGCTTTGGAGAGGCTGGAAAGGAGATGTATAAAAGGATATAGCTTGCATATGTCCTGATTTTTTTCCATAAATGCTGTTCTGTTTGTGAAATATCTTTTGAAATTCTGCTTCTGTACCACAGAGGTTTTTTCTTTGCTGTCTTCATGCAAGTCCAGGTGTAACTTGTTCATCCCCTTTCCTGATCAGCGTGGGTCAGAACCAGTGCAGAACTGATAAAGAAATAGAATACAACTTACTTTAAATTGCTCTGCTTTTAGTACTTTAAATAAGAATTGCTCATCTTTTGTCTTTGCTTTTAAAGCACCGTTTCGTGGGGTGTGGCTTCTTTTTGCTTTTTCTTTTTTAATTGACGTAAGTATAGGCACATCCTCTTTTGTGACACTGTACTTCCTGTTTCTTCACTTATCTGAGAATCTGTTCTGGGATTAATTCTGTATTGGATAGTGTGGTCACATCTGCCATTTCATTTATCATGCTGTACTAAAACAGAGTACTCCTCATGCTTTTAGCGTCAGTGAGCTTTATCACTCATTAATTGGCAGACTAATCATTTGTTGATGTATGTTCTTATCAAATCTTTCACTTTGCTTTAAAAAGACAGCTAAAGGTAAGCAGCTAAACTTAAAGGGGAAACCAAATGATGTAATTGTTTTCTGGTAGAGCTTTTTAGACAAGAAGCAGTAACAATTTTATTTTCCTGAATGTATTGGAGGACCATATTTTCTTTGTCACATAAGACTCTGCTATGCCTGTTCAGGCAGGTCGGCTTTGTACATCTACCAGCAAAGCTGTTTGGCCGAGAAAAAATAGGGAAGATTGGAGCTCCAAACAAAATAAAAATAGCAACAGTGCAAAACTGACCAAAAGCCATTTTAATTCATTGAAGACCAAAGGATGGTTGAGTTTCTATACTGGTATTTCCCATGGGATCCAAATTGGCTCCTTTACAGCACTGTTTGTAAATTCCTTTTTCACTGCCTCAGCAATATTAATTACACATCTGGTATAAATATGATCAGTCTTAGATCTTGCTGTTCCAGTGTATGCTGGTGCATTTGCATGAATTGCCTGTGCAGAAGTTGGGAGGAAGAAGAAACCTTCTGATCTCCTGCACATGTGGTAGACTTTAACTTGTTTGTGAGGGCTTTAGAAAGTTTTGTGTTAGAGTACATGGGAAACCAGAGTCTTTTTATAGCTATGTTTCTCTTCTTTCTTTGCTCTTGTTATTTCTGGTCTTGCAGGAGTGGTGTCCTAATTAAAACATTCTGCCATCTGAAGCCTGTTGGTCACATATGAATTGTTTTTTAAATGAAAAAAATCCAAATTAAAATGGAATGAGAAAAGTCTGTTGGAAACTTTCTGATTTATGTTTACATGCTTGGTGCAGCTTGCTTCTCTAAATGCCTCTATACCTAAATGATTAAAATGATTAAGACTGACTTTTTTGTGTGGGTTTTTTTTTTTTTTTTTAAGCTGTACATATAAAAATATTTTTATAATATGAAAATATAGAATTATATACTCTTACTGAAATAGCTGTAATTTAAGATGGTTTGATGTGGTAATGTGGATATTCTGCTTATAGTTGGAAATTTTAAAAGAATTTTTCTTAATAAACAGCAATATTCTTATTGCGTTTTTGATTTTTAACCCTGTTTCTTTGAACTCTTAACAATTACCATTAACAGCGTGGCAATAGCAATTAAAACACTACTATAAGTGGTAGATTACACTAAGTAAAACACTGATTATGTTGCCCTTTTTTGTGGGGAGCAGTTGTACTAAGTAACGAAGGTGCCCCAGTCTTTTGTGGTTTTCCATTCCCAACTGACTTGGAGATGGATCAAATTGTCCTGCAGCTTACTCTTGAGGTATTTCTAGGGACTCTTCTCAGGCTCTTATTATGGCTGGGAGTGGATTGTCTTACAGTGTGGGTCCTGGCCAAAGAGAAAGGTGGAGGGGAAGAATTTGTGTTGGGGGTGAGCTGGCCTTCTGCCAGACTTCTTTTATCTGTTTTGTTTAGGGCAATATTTCCCTGGGAAACTGGTATGACCTTATGTCTCATTAAGTTTCTAATATGCTGCCTTTTCAGTTCTTTTATTCCTTTGTAAGTTTTCTAAAGCAGCATTTGCTAATGCCTCGGTGCTTTTCATGAAGACTACCAGCATTAACATAATGTAAATATATGACAGTCTTCACCCTCTGCCCAGCAATCCTTCCAAGTTAAATCATTGCTAAAGCCTAATTGCCTCAGAGTCATGAGATGTACTTTTATAAAACAAGTTTCTCAGCAATGGTTATAAGCTTGTGCTAGAGAGTTCAGGTAGCTCTTGGCACTGGAACTGATTTCTGCTGGTGTGAAGTGTAGGCAGAGTAGATTAACACCTTTCTACAAATGCTATAGATTTATTTCATCTTGCTTACTTGCCTTGGAAACCATTAGATGCTGTGTAGAAAAGCTATTTTTATAGCCAAAATGGTTGGCAGACCCAGTGTAGAAATTAGAAGAATTATTTTAAAAGCTGTAGAAAAATAACTGTCTGATTATTTAGACTATTAGCTTCATGTACCACTGCATAATAATCAGTAAGTCCAGACTAAGTTTCTAAAGGCAAAACGATCAGCATATTCTATTAAACTTTCATCTCTTAGAACAGGTAACTGTTTGCTAGATTTCATCTTTACTGTTTGATCTCATTTCTGGTCATGCTGGAAAAAAGCTCCCAGAAGTTTTTGTGATACAAGAAGTTTTTGTAAAGCAGAGCTGGGCAGAACATTAATTGTCCCAGCAACTGTTTTGATTTTTTCAAACTCATAATAACTGACACTTAGAGATGGATTTCGCCCACTCTGCAATACTTAGCAATGTTTTTGAGACTGGTTTTAAACATCAGTGAACTGTTCACCCAGTGTACTACAATTGCAAAGACAATGCAGGCTTATCATCCTCTGAATTATTTTATCCTATTTCAGCCCTAATCACGTTGCTAGGAAGTAATTGCCATGCTTATGTAGCAGCAGTAAAAGTTTAACTAGAGTTGTTCCACTGTAATTTGTTCTGTGGAACTGCTATGGTGTTTGTGTTTTGGAACTGCATTTGATAACATGGTATTCTTCATTTTGGTCTTCTAATTAATCCGTATTGAGTAAACTTCTGAGTCAATCAGTGGGCAACTCAACTAGAGCTATATGGGTGGCATTCCTTCAGAACAGCAGGAGAGATGCTCTGATATGAAGCATAACTGTTTACCTTGCCATGGTTTTAGTGGGACTGTAGGAAACCTGTCTGCAAAAAATCTGGTGTGTGAACAGAATTTTTTGAGAGGGGATTTTTGCATGAGAGCATATTAGCCATGATTGGGGATATGTTATCTGGCCCGATAACGAAGATGGACTATGGTGGAGCTGGAGACCATGCTGGAAGGCTCACTATGTAGAGAGTGGAGAAAGGTCTTTAAAAGTAGCATCGATATTACTCCTGAGAGAGTATGATCTTGTCCAAAATGTCTGTAAGTAATAGATTTTAATCTGGAATGAATACAATTTACAGGATGTAAGCCCTGAGTTATTTAAATCAAATCCTTTAATGTATCCAAAAATATGCTGGTGTTAAATACACTTAAAAAAAAATAAATCATTATTGAATGTTAAGAGAAATGTGAGACAGATGGGAAGGGATTTGTAGAGCTACTGAGATAAATGTACAAAGAAAAATGTGTCCTAGACTACAAGAGCTGCATAACCACCAGGAGAGACCATTGTAAAAATACAGGTAACTGAAAAGTAGTGAAAGAGTGAAGAAGATAATGAGGAAAAAACTAGTTGTTCTTGTATTGCTATCTAATCTGAAATCAGGTTAAAAATACTAGTTATAAGATCTTCTTTCATTATAAGACTATTTCAGCAGCAGAAAAAATTATGTGTGAAGGAACAACATGGGCAATGAGTTGCAGGCTAGAAGTTTCTAGATATTTTTCCTTTTACATTTTTTGTAATTGTGGACTGCTTGAATTAGGAGACTAAAAACCAAGCATGTCTTCGTTGGTACTGAGTAATTAATAGAAAATATTGATGGTTTCCACTGTTAAGAAGTGATGTAATCTGCAGTGTTACTGAATGACTCATTAATAACTGACTGGATCACATGTTGTGAGTGATAAATCTGTATAATTGCAAATGTGTAGTAGCTGATTTTAGAACTTTGACTGGGAAGTTCTTTCCCTGAGTATTTATGCAAGTTAAGTTAGCCCTTTGCTCTTTCCCTCTAAGCAAAGGCAAAGCAGATCATGGCATAGTAGAAGGGAAATAACTCCATGAAATAATTCAGTATGTAACCATTTTTTCAGGGAGAAAATGGTCATTATTTACTCACCTGTTGTTACTGAGGTGATTACTGGAATCACTGTTTGCAGACAGAAGTGTGGGAGAAGAAACTATATGCTTTGGCTGGTGCTGTTTGTTGCAAACAGCCCTAGAGATGGAAGTTCTGGGAAACTTTTGGCTTATCACTCTGAGACTAGTGAGAAAGGCAAGCCAGGACACAAACCAGAGGTTACAATTTAAATTTGTCATTAGACAAATACCATGTTCCTTCAGACCTTGGCAAATACAGTGGCAATTTATGCTTTCTGATTATTGGCACCTCTGGTGTTTACAAAATGCAGTCCTTCAGCTGTGGCTTCATGTTACCACCATAGCGAAGTGCACTCTTACCACCATTACAAAGCTGTTGTTCTCTGCAACCGGTAAGGAAGGCGATGCTCATATAAAGTCTTCGTGATTTTTAGGTCACTGACTTGTTTCCCGCTGAGAAGTATTGGCTTTGGATATGAGTTCCTGTAAAAATGACTTACATGGGACGGAGTTGCAGAAGAGGAGCTGCAGCCCTGCCTCCTGCCTTCATGCTGTAAAGTCTCAGGTTTTTTCCTTTGTTCTCAGATCTGTGCATCTGATGCAGGAATCCAGAGATAGGGTTTTGAAGGAGGTCTGTAGCCTGTAAGTGGGGTTTGCCATGGTTAAACACACTCACACACATGCTTGCATGAAGTTTCCCATTTTGTGAGGTGCATGTCCTTGAAGTAAGGGGGTGCTCTTATTCCCTTGACAGTTGCATTGTACTTTTTGTTGAGCAACATCTGAGGTGCAGGACAGAAAAATTTCAATATAAGCATGGTCATCTTGGGATAACTTATAGCAATTTTTGAGGAAAATTCAAATTATAGAAAAAACAGATTTTCAGTGAATAGTTTAAGATGCTAGGGGTGGGTAAAAAAAGCTAGGTATTATTAAAAGTTTAGTTAATATAGTTAAGAAAACAGGCTTGTCCAGTTGTGTAAGCACAGACATCTAGTTGTACTGAGATGCTTTAGGATACTCTGTGCTGTCCCTTTGCCACTGCAGTAGGGGATGTGCAATATATCTGTCTGCCTGGTCAGATCTACCAGCTCCAGGAGAAGTTTTAGATAGCCCAGGGGCACTAGATACTATAAAGTCTTCATGCAATTGAGTCAAGACAGAATATATATATATACTTAATGCTGACCATTTGCAGTATGTTTCAAGATGTCTTGTTCCATGTCACTGTTTCTAAAAGGATATGCAAACATACGAAGGTCAATGGAAAGGTACTGTGTAGAATCCATGATATGATGCTATCATACTCCTATAAATTTATATTTACATTTTTGTCTGAAAACACAATTGCACAATTTGGCTGTAGTGGCTGATGTCTTGTTGCTGGTGTGATGAGAAGTCATAGTTCTTCGAATCTGTGCACCTATGACGTGTAATATGTAAAGAGTGCTTGGCTACATGATTTGCTTCTCCAATATGTAATTTGCCACTTTTGTGGTTTTTTTTTTTTTTTCCTTTTTCTCTTCTTTTTCTTACCTCCTTCTCTTTTCATTAAAAAAAAAAAAAAAAAGTTGAAATCTTTTGTGCATTTTAATCAGCCCCTGAATTGGGACTGCTATTTTAAATTTTAATTTAAAAAATATTTAATTTTTTTAGTTTGAAATATGATTTTGAAATCAAAGCATTCAAAGCTGTACAGTTACTCAGTGCTACTGACAAGTTATTAAATGGGTAATTCTTCCAAGAGAGGTTACCACCTCTGTGAAGATATGTTGTAGGACACGGTAGGGAAGCCTGTATTAGGATGCTGAATTATCTTTGCCCAGAAAAGGCAACAGACTGTAACAGTGTAATCCAGGTAATTGGCATGTGCAGCAGAATGTTCTTTCCCAATGACTTCTTCTATTGCACTTTCCTCTGTGTTTAATGAACATTAGACCAAACATCAGTTTCTGAAGGGACCTCTGATTGCAACAGTACTATGTATTTGGCAACACTTGGGAATGATGCAGTCATCTCCCTTTCCCCTGGGGCTGTAGGCTCCTAATCATCCTTATCTGCACTGTAATTGATGGTAAATATCTCTTCATATTTGTTTAAATCAGCTGTCTACAGCATGAAGTTCTGCATATTACTTCATTATTATGGTTAGAGTGCGACTGCCTGTATTTTATTTCTTGAGATTCAAGAGCACAAATATCTAGAGTTAATATGGAAGTATGAAATAGAGAGAACTTGAGAAAAAAGCCTCCAAACAACTTAGTCTCTGAAGGCTTTTGATCATACAATGGTGAGACATTATATATTCTCATTTACCACCCATCTATACAGAAAGGATTAGGCTAATCTATTTTTGCAGTTCTGTTTTGACTGGCTGTAATTATAAGCAGATCCTTACTTTGTTTTTTAGACCCGATATGTAATTTGCATTTGTTATTCTACATCTGTCATCATCTATACACCTAGACAGGATGTGGAAGTCAGGAAAATAGCAGTATAAAAATAGAGTAGGAAATAGAGCATGAATTTTATCACTTTCATCAAGAAAGCAGGCCAACACAGCTCATACATGCAAAGTAAATTGATCTAATTACCAGCTTTTTTAAAAACAACAGCCAAAGAAACCAAAACCAAGCAACCAACGCCCCCCCCCCCAAAAAAAAAAAAAAAAAACAAACAAAAAAAACCAACCAAAAAGCCAACCAAATGACAGCAAACAAACAAAAAACCACCAGACCATCTGTCCAGTATTTTTTAGGGAGCCTCAATAGGTCAACAGTTTCCATGGTTGAATGCAGTTAATTGCCATGGTGTTTTTATTATTCTAAGTTTTTTATCTTGCCAAATTTAATGTATTTGAAGAATTGCTATTGGTTTGATATTTTAATTTTTTATTCACATTAAGTAAACAAGGGAAGAATGACAGAGAATTCTGCTAATTTAGTAATTTTATAGCTTTTTTTATCTATCTTAAGAGTAGCTTTGAATGATTAATGTGAGCAAATACCCTTTAGTGCTGCCTGACAATGGAAAGCGTACCTGGGCTTGTTCAAATGCTGTTAATGAAAATGTTCAAAGCAGTGATTTATTATTGCTGCTGCCATTAGTTACTCGTTTATGAATCATGTGATCTGATGAAATACACTGCTATTGTGCATCTGGTCACACAAAAGAAAAATCAAGCGGAAGCAAGATCTCTACCAGGTAACAATAAATCTATTTGGGGAAAAGGACCCTCTTGTCTTCCAACACTGGGATGTACACCCACACAAAACTAATCTTTTGGTTACTTCTAGAAGGAAATGTTAACACACCTGCCAGCAATAAGAGTTGCTAGACTCATGACCTGTTAGCAAAATAAATGATAAACATTTAATGACATAAAAATGAGTTCCTGGCTCCCTCTATGTTTTCTCTCTATCAGCACAATACCTGACCAGCCTCTTTGTTTAACCCCTTCAGAAGAACACATGCAAAGCCTATTTGGATGTGGAAAGATGTCCTTGGTCAGTAGGGGACTTTTTCACTCACAGACCAGCACCAGTGTCTCCTGAATTTCTAATCCAAACAGAAATGCGAAGGCATGTTGTCCCTTATTTGTTTGTGTTTTCTTCTGCTCAGGTTGGCTTTTGTCACGTACCTGCTTCCCTTCAGGGACTGCTTTTTAGTAGTTTCTACAGTTTTCCTTTGCTGTGAGGCTGTGGCATCTGCAGGGTCAAACAAGCCAAAGTCCAATGCACTGTACATACATCAGCAGTTAAACAGCAGCAAGAGCTACTGGATTGTTTATGGAGTTCTTGCTTGCTGGAAGTGGTTTTATGAGCTGATGACTGGAAAAAGGGTAATAGAACCCCTATTTTCAAGAAGGGGAGAATGGATGACCCAGGGAATTACAGACTGGTCAGTCTCACCTCTGTGCCTGACAAAATCTTGGAGCAGACTCTCCAGAAAGGCATTCTAAATCACATAAAAAACAACAAGGTGCTTGGTGACAGCCAACATGGCTTCACTAAGGGGAAATCCTGCCTGACCAATTTGGTGGCCTTCTATGATGGACAAAACTGATGGACAGGGGTAGAGCAGTTGATGTCAACTACCTGGACTTGTGCAAAGTGTTCAACACTCCCACCTGGGATCCTTGTCTCTAAATTGGACAGACCTCAATTTGACACGTGTACCACTCAGTGAATAAAGAACTGGCTGGATGGCTGCAAAGAAAGAGTTGTGCTCAGTAGCTCAATGTCCAGCTGGAGACCAGTAATGAGTGGTGTCCCTCAGGGATTGGTGTTGGGATGGGTCTTGTTCAGTGTCTCCATTGGTGACATGGACAGTGGGATTGAGTGTGCCCTCAGCAAGTTTGCCGATGACACCAAGCTGGGTGGTTCTGTTGATACACTGGAGGGAAGGAATGCCATCCAGAGGGACCTTGACATGCTTGTGAGGTGGGCTGATGCCAACC
>JANRGW010041816.1:0-24679 GCA_024733675.1 Psilopsiagon aymara | reverse complement strand
TTTACTGTGAGGGTGGTGAGGCACTGGAATGGGTTGCCCAGGGAAGTTGTGAATGCTCCATCGCTGGTGGTGTTCAATGCCATGTTGGACATAGCCTTGGGTGGCATGGTTTAGTGAGAGGTGTCGCTGCCCATGGCAGGGGGATTGGAACTGGATGATCTTAAGGGCCTTTCCAACCCTAACTGTTCTGTGATTCTGTGGAATGTAACCAAATAATTTCATTGTTTTTATTTCCCACAGGATGCAGAACAGATGTACTTTCCGTATCCTCATTTTCTTTTTTTGCGTACTGCGTTAATAGAACACCTGAGGCATAACACAAGCATCACTGTTCATACAGAATTTTCCAGTTGTTTATCATCTGAATGGGAGCTTTTCCTGAAGGAAAGCTATCCTTACTTCATCATTGTATCTGACATAGGACTGAGCTCTCTCCAGACAGACTACTTGTCTATTTTAATTGCTCATTCACTGTCAAAGAAAATCAACGTTGTGCTCACTTCGGGACAGGAGTATGATATTCTTAGAGTTTATGGATATCATGTTCAGAGTGTGTATAAGCACAGATTATTTTTTGAAAAGGTAAGTTACACAACTTCTTTGTCAGCTTGCAATAACAGTGTTAGTTCTCCTTAGCAGATTTAATTAAGATATCTCAATGTAAGTATTTTACATACTAAAATTATAAAGCACTGATATGTGGCTCATTTTATGTTTCTTTACTGGTCTTGGAATCCTTAACAGGTAAGCATTGAAATTGATGGCAAATTCCTGCCCTGTTCTCTATCGTCTCATTTCACATTCCTGTTCACTTAAGATAAGATAGTCTCAAATACAGCCTTTCCCTGATCTTCAGTACTGTGTGTCTTAGTTGACTTGTAATATGCTAGACAAAGACTAGCATTTAGGGCAGGATGTGATTTTGCAAGATTTTATTTAGAATAGATGCTTCTTGGAGGCTGAAGATTAACATTTGTCTGAATTGTTTCTGTCTGTGGCTAGTAGTGCCTGATGCATTGTATCTGTTTAATTTTGCATATAACTGACTTCTGAACTTCTCAGTATGGACAAGATCTGCGAGGTACCTATAGAAACCTAGTCAAGTACAAAGAGCCATCCGTGTGTTTATATGGTCATTTCAAGCTGAGCCTGAAAAGCTTACGAGAAGAGGTAATTTGCCTCTTTTACCCTCTCTCTTTTTTCAACTTGGGTTGGCTGTCCTCCATTCCTTTACCCAAAATTTTCTGCTAGCCAGAACTGGGGGACTCTCTTCCTTATCCTGAAGTGACACCCTGAGTCTGAGAAAGTCTCCTTTATGCCCAGTCTTCTTCACAGCAACTTGAAACTGTTTCTTTCCTCAAAGTTCATTCAAGTAGGATGGTTCAGCTGGAAACTGATCCATGGGGTGCTGCTTAGGGGCAACTGGCTTGCAGAAGATGGGAACCAGCCCATTTGCAGAAATCACCATCTGGTCCAGCAAGATGATTTTTTTTCAGTCCAGAGAATGAGGGCCTTGAGGGGCTGAAATAGGCCCAGGGCAGGTGGGAGGAGGCCCCATGAGGCAGGCAGAGAGTGTCAGGGGTGTTGGTGCTCTTGAGGACATGACAAAAAAGGGCTATTTTTGCTAATGTTTGTGCCCATATTTCTGTCTGTAGTTTTCATGTCCTTTTTATCCTTCTCTGGTGGAACCTAGTAAAGAACAAGACTTGTCCTTCTTTTGTAATTTTTTTTATAGCAGTCATGTGCTATTCATAATGTTATGACAACAGGTTCACCAGAGTGTCCATCTGTTGAAAAAATTGTGGCCTGAAGGATCTGACATTCGGCGCGTGGTCTGTGTTCTGGCTTGTGCTGTGGGACTAAAAATATACAACAACATGTTTGAAAATGCAAGTAATTCCATGGGAACAAAGGAAAAACAGTTGGCAAGAGTAAGATTTTTTTTTTAGTTAACTTTTCAGCATAGTGACTATATACATTTTGCTGGCAGAAGACGTGACTGTCCTAGATCTCAAGCTGAAGAGGGTCCCAGATGCTTCCTTTGTTGACTATACTCTCTAAGTGGTCTGGTTTAGGTAATTACTGTGGCCACAGCTTTTCCAAAGGAGTGTGGTCATTCTGTGGGTGGCACTGTGCTCCCTGCCACAGTGACTACTTCTGGGGAAAGCTTAACCTGAGAAGCAGTTATTCCCACAGGGAATTTTACCTTAGAAGATAGTTGTGCTCATTGTTTTTCTTTTCCTAACACTCAGTGGCATACTGGCTTTTACAAAAAAAAACCCTTTTCTTCAAGGGAGGAGGATGTTTCAGAAAAACACCTCTTTCTACATGTCATGACATCATTTTTGAGGCCATGCTATAAGCCTTATATTTTCACCAAGTTAACACAGATGCAATATCAGTAATATTTTGATCAACATTTATTTAGTGGACTAAAAGGATAGCTAAAAGTGTATTTTTATACAGACTTTTTGCTGTGCAGTTGAGAAAAGAATGAAGACCTATCTCTAGATAGTAGCCTTTCTTCTTAAAATAACATTTCTAGTCAGACACACTGACAGTTGTTTTTGTCTTGATTTTCATAGTCATATTTTCAGAAAAGATTTCTTTTTACATTGGTAACTGAATGTTCAATTTGACTTAAGTGTATCCACTATAGATGACAATGCACAAATTGTTTAAATATGTCAAAATTATTAGCTGCTTTAAGCTGCTTTAGAGGTCAACACAGTTATTTTACTGAAGGATGTGGTCAACTTTCTATGTGTCCTCTCTCAACAGGAAATAAGTAAACCCTTATCACCAGAAGAAGCAGCTGACCTCTGTAGAATGCAATGTCTTGCAGTGACTTTTCTTCTTTGTGTGCCGCTTTCACAGAGAGCTCAGATTAGAATCATGAGATCATGCTGGACTAAGCAAGTTTTACCATTAATAAAAATGGTATGTGTAGCGCTGTCTTAGTTCTCCTGTCATCAGGTGCAGTTGTTAATTCAGTTTTCATTTTCCTTTATATGCTAATTTAGTCATTTGAGGAGATCAAAGAGCATTATGTACCTGCTGGAAACAAGCCTTACCTGGTTCAGGAATCTTGTGAGCCACAGTTGAGTGGGGTTAGGAGAATGTTTGAGGCAATATCTTATACTTGATCTCTCCTTAGACCTCTCCAGTTAGGCAGCGTTAGTGTTAGGCTACTGGGCTAGATGGACAGTTTGGTCTCATCCAGTATGAGAATTTTGATGGCAGGCCTTTTTCTTGTTTAAAGTTGGTTATTGTAGTGCAGAACAGTGAAGTCAGTTTCGTTATTACAGAGAAGTCAAGTAGCAGTGTGGTTTTTTTTCGTGTCAGTAAAACCAAGGTAGTTAACCCTGCTTTGGAGATGCTGTGATCTCTCTACATGAAAAGGTGCTCTCTAAGAATTAATTGTTTGCTTTATTTTAACAGCAACAATTGTGTACCCATTTTGCTCTGACACAGCTAAGCAATACAAATGATTGGAAAGTGGATTTAACTTACCTGCCTGACTTAAATGATGATTCACTGCTCATAAATCTTGCATATTATTATGAGGTCGAATACAAAGAAGGTATTTATCTTTGAACAGTTTACTTATCTTTCCAATTTTAGTAAGCTGAAAAATGAAAATGAAACTGCTTGTACAAGCAGAAGTGAGGAGTTTTCTAATTACCCATCCAATAATGGATTTTATGGCATAATAGGGAAAGTTGTTTCTATAACCAAGTCTAGAAAATCACACTTGAAAGTGTCCTTCACCAGTACTCATTCAGAATACTTTGCCATATCTTATCTTTGATGTACTGTCTGGACTTATGCAAAGAATGGTATAGCATAGGCAGTAAGAGCTCCGGGTCACTGTTGTTAAGTATTCTCAACCATTTGTTTTTCTAGCCAGCTTTCTGTCTGTTTCATTTTGTCTTAGTGCAACACAGAATGGAAACCAGATACTATTCCCTACTGTCACTGTGACATTGGATAATATTTTAAATTTCAGATGAGATTGATTCAGACAAAATCATATCTTGGTTCATAAATACATGAATTTGGGAGCTGGAGCTTTAAGAACACCATCAAATGTGTTAAGTTTCACAAAAAAAGTTACAAGATCTGACAGAGCAAGGAAGTAGGGAAAAAGATATGTCACAGATGTTCTCACCGAGTAATTCTGTTTACCTGAAATCCTCTGGCATGAGTTTGTCTGATAGTAAACCATAACACTTTCTTTATGTGTCTGGTCACAAGACATCCTGTATGTACTTCAATAAAGCGAGTGTAGAGGAATTTTTAAAGGAAATTAGGACTATGAAATGTAATGCCTATTATTGGGCACTAAAAGGAAAATTCAAGGTCCTACCCTGCAGGAGGGTGAGAGAAACTCCTCTTTAGCTGTGGAGCTTGCAGATAGGTGAATCTGATTTTTTTGGCAAAACAAATCCTTTTGGAATATTTACTTAATTATACCCTAGGCTATTAAAAACTGTGAATGCGTATCATTCTGTTCTAATTTATTCTGATGTCCAAAGACATTGGATAAGGCTGAAGCCTGTGGTCTGGTGCTGTATAGGTGAATAGGTAGTCTCTGTTTGAGGAAACTTGAAGTGCCTTTGTTTTTTTCTTTTTTTTTTTTTTTTTTTTCTTTTCCCTCTTTCTTGCTTCCCTGTGCAGGATTTAAGTTCCAAAAGGAATTGGGGAAAGAAATGGAGGATGAATACCGATGTTTGTGGGCGACTGTAAGAAAATTGGCTGTGAAATACTGTTTTGGAGATGCTTTCCCAATACGAAACAACTGCCAATCATTTCTTGATTGGAAACAAACAGTTTTTAGAGGTACTGGCAACTCCACATATTAGAGAGTTAGAAGCATGATCTTTGTTGCTAACACTAAAAGTTCTAGCAGTAGTGATCTGATTTTATCCTGATCACAAATCTTATCCATACTTCATGGATCCTCTCCTCCTTCCTTTCAACCCACTAGCAAAACTTACTGCAGATGCCAAAATGTGATGAGGCCTTATAGGTAAAATTCTGACCCTACAGTAGACAAGATAAGTGTTGTTACTGATTTCAGTAGGAATTTGGTTTAGTTCCACGATTGCTAGCCCAAATCAATTGCATGTATTATGAAAAACATTATGATAAGTGAAATACAAATAATAGTAAAAAGCATTATAACTCATAATTAAAGTAATGATTATGCTACAGGAAGAATGCCTCTGAAGAGCATCTTTGTGTATGTTGATATAGGATTATAGAGATATTGGGCATAGGAACAGCAAACTAAGTTAAATAAACAATTGTTACCCTAATGGCAGAGTCCAGCCATCACTGTAGCTCACATTACAATCCTTGAGGCTTGTAGAAATGTGACTTGCCCATGAGTGTGTTCAGTAGCCAGTAATTGGGGAAGTGCAAAGTTGGCTCAGATTATTTTCTTTCGTCACTTATGAGATCTGTTCTGAATATCTGAAAGGAGTAGGTGGAGATTTTTGCCTGATACCTGACATTTCTTGAGAACCAGTTTAGTTACAACCTTCAAAAGTCTAATTTTATCTTTAGAAGGAAAGTCAGTAGAAGCTGGAATATAATATTACTGAAGCTTGTGGGTATTCTGCTAGTTTCAAAGATGTCAAGTGGGCAAAGTGGGCTCTAGTGGGCAAAAAACTACCCAGTTTCTTTGTTATCTTTGGGATATTAAAAACTCTTCTGGCAAATCATTTGTGTTGCCCATTTCTGTGTTTCTTTTCGATGTCCTGGAGACTGCAGCTGTGGCTAGACTTCAAATGTGGGAAGGAAGAACAATGCTACATGTCATCTCCAGTCATCTAATGCAAGTGCATTTGAAAGTGCATGTTTAGGAGACTGTGGTCTTTATGGAATTAGTGCAGAAAGTAGATGCCTGTGAGATGGGATGGGTTGTAGCATTCAAAATGTTAATGTAAGTGTCTAAAACAGATTATGAGAATATCTGCTTGGAAGCATAATGATGTCTGCTTCTTTCTTCTTTCCATGCTTGAGAAGAAACGGGAAAACGGGAATTAGTGAAGTGCTGATTACTTGTAGCAAATTTTGCTTTATGGACTTTATAATGTAACTTGACAGAATTTTCAAGTATGATATGCAATTATATGTATTCTTAACTAAACAATATTCATTTTTTTTTTAACTGTCAAGAGTATGACAGAGATATTCCCAACACCGGACTAATCTCAGTGAAATCTGATCTTGTTGAAGATTATGCAAGAGATGTTTTGAAAGACCTACCTGTTTTAAAAAGGTACATATAGGAGTTTTATTCTAGTGAAATAACATTACATGTGCTTGTTTTCTGCTTCCCTGCACTTTACATCCATATTATGCTTGATTTGCACAAATGTAGAAGTGGTTTTGCTACGACTGTGTAAAATTTTACATTTACATGTACTGGATCCAGAACAAGAATGCAAAAGAATCAGTATGTCCATGTTTTCTCATACTGTTATTTGCGTTATAGTCTTGGACTCTTATTTTACATTTTGCAGCTGTTTTTCTAAATGTACAATTCGTCTGTGAAAGGTCTTACTCTGAATTGCAAAGTTCAGATTGATTTTGGGAAAAGACAAACATTAAATAAAAATATTGAAAAAAAAGAACAGGTTATCCTTTACACTTGATCTCCTGCTTGTGGAACTGGTTTCTGTGCTGCACAATGGGTGTTTCTTATATAGCATGCAAGTTATCTAGTTATTCTGTGATTGATCTGTATGAAAGTAAGTGACAAACTGGGGGTTTGCTTTGTTTGTTACTAACTGTTTCTGAAAAACTGAGGGAAGACAAGCCCTAGAAAACTGAATAATATTCAAGGATCACTGTTCCCAAGCTCAGGAGCAATGCATCCTAACAGAGAGGAAGGTTGCCCAGAGAAGCTGTGGACACCCCATCATTGGAAGTGCCCAAGCCCAGGATGGGGGCTTGGAGCAACCTGGTCTAGTGGAGGGTGTCCCTGCCAGGGGTTAGAACTGGATGATCCTTTCCAACCCAAACTGTTCTATAATGTCAGTATATTGACACAATATATTTAGAGTAGAATTAAACTCTGCATTGGTTTTCTGCTACAGTAAAACTGTCTTTTGATAAATACACTTTTTTAATGCTTTGAAAGTTTTATTAGAGATGCCAGAAGACACTTGTAATTATGCTCTGTTTAACGTTTGTATATTTTAGCAACGATCCTGCAGTTACTTCACTTGCTAAATACAAGGAATTTGACGAGCTTCGTCACTGGCATTCTGGCAGACCTTTGACCGAGGAATATGAGCGAGTACGGTGCACTGGTGATGGTAAGAAAAACTAACACAAACCCCATGTGTCTGTGTTGGCTAGAACAATATCGTGAAGGTTGTTGTGATTTTGGAAAAGGACTTCTCATTTCAGATAATATTTGCAGCTCTACAAATACTTGCCAAACCAGGGCTACTGCAATAACTAAATGCTGATGTAACCGTGCATTGTGTGTATGCATTGTGTATTATGTTAAATAGGTCTAACAAATATAACAGAATGAGCACTTGGGGTAAGATGTTCATGATACATTCCCTTTTGCTTGTAAAATGCATCACAGATTTATGTAAGCAAACTATGTATATGTGGAGTTTAATGTTTACATATATGGTTTGGGTAATGCTTAGTAAGCACATCCATACAGATGCAAATCCTGCTTAAATGTTTGCACAGTGCCTGCATAGCCAATCTTTGCTTCTGAGAACAGAATTTAAATAAGAAATAAAAGAAGTTGTGGTTTAATCCCAGCCAGCAGCTAAGCACCACAGAGCCACTTGCTTACTCCCCCGCCATGATGGGATGGCGGAGAGAATCAGAAGGATAAAAGTGAGAAAATTTGTGAGTTGACAACGGTTAAAGACAGTTAAAGCAAAAGCCTCATACACAAGCAAAGAAACACAAGGAATTTGTTCACATCTTCCTGTGGACCGGCAGGTGTTCAGCCATCTTCAGGACAGCAGGGCTCCATTGTGTGTAACAGTTACTTGGGAAGACAAATGCCATCACTCCAAACATCCCACCGCCCTTCCTTCTTTTTCCCCCAGCTTTATATGCTGAGCATGGCAGCATATGTTATGGAATATCCCTATGGGATCAGCTGTCTGGGCTCTATCTGCTCCCAGCTTCTTGCGCACCTCCCATTGGTGGAGTGGGGTGAAGAGCACAAAAGGCATTGGCTCTGTAAGCACTGCTCATCAACAACTAAAACACCCCTGAATTATCAACACTGTTTTCAGCACAGATTCAAAATATGGCCCCATACTAGCTACTGTGAAAAAAATTAACTGTATCCCACTGAAACTATCATCGAAGTAAACAAAAGTTGTTTGTGTCGTAATTTTTCCTGTTATGCACTATAGTTCACTGTGTTTTCTAGGTTCAGATGCTAAAATCATGGACTTAACTTTTATTTGAATATACACATGAAATGAAGTATCTGATACTATATGTACCAGCAAGTACATGAACCTTTCTCTCAAAGATGTTCCTATCATCTCTTGTGTCATATGGTGATTTAAACCATGAAAAACCTACCAGGGGCTGAGAAGTCATGGATTACTGTTGGTAGTTCCAGTACTACGTATGGTTTTTCATTCAGTGACTTAGAAATGTTGTTTCCTGGTGGGCATTTGCACCACTTGACCTGTGAAATCAGGATTCCATCTGCCCATCTTTCTGACTGGATGAATTTTTGCCTTCTGTGCACTGTGATTTCATTGGGAAGTTTGGAGAGCGTAGCCTGTGAAATAGTAGTTAGAGCACCTTCTGTAACCTTGGAATTGAAGGTTTATGTCTATCTGTTCCAGCTGAAGAGAGGGTCCTCTCTGTCCTGTGCCTTGCTTGAATGCTCTAAATGCTGGCATCTGTCACCTCGGTGTATCTTACGAAAAACGGGAAGATCAGAAACTGAGTTGTCATTTTGATTTTTAGGACAGAGAGAAGTACCTAGGCTTGAGTGTGGAAGTATCATAGAATCATAGAACAGTTAGGGCTGGAAAGGACCTCAAGATCATCTAGTTCCAAACCCTCTGCCATGGGCAGGGACATATTGCCCTAAACCCATGTGCTCAATTCAGTATCTTCCATTGGCTACTGTAATTGTTCTTCCAGCAGCTTTATGCTCTGATAATGGACTTTGGCTTTCATGATGAAGACTTCTCTTTCTGATCATTTGAATTGCCTTCAGAAGACATGTTTCTATTTTCACAGACTGTGTGAGAAGCCTAGGCATTTTTCTCAGTTAGAATGTTTTTCCAGGCACCTTGCTTGTGAAGTTTTCCAATATTTTATACCTGTGCCTAATGTAGTTTGAATTTGAGTCTGTTGCCTGTCTCTCAGGTAATTCAAAGTACTGCTGGATTTTAGTGAGTTTTAGTAGCCAGCCTCTTTCAAAATGTGGTTTCGGCCTTTAGGTCAGTGAGGAAATTTTAGGAAATTTATCCATTGCCCAAATATCTTTTCTCGCAAATAGATTAGGCTGCAATTTTGAAAGAGCATTTTCCAGTCAATTACATATATTTGCAGCAAAATCCAAAGATCCAGCAGAAAGAAGACAAATTCAGAAGTTACAGGCCTTTCGTCATTTTTATGGAAGCACTTTGGGAGACTCCACTTCGAAACTTATTGTACATCAAGAGAATGTGTCAGGGAGTGCTAATGCTGCTGTCAAAAAGACACAAAAGAAGCATGTGAGTATATTCAGGTTGCCTTTTCCACATCTTTTTTCTCTTATCCAGGAAAGGATTTCCACGATGACTACCACAGTTGAAGTTTTATGCTCTTAATGCACTGGGAGTTCTTGGTTGAAGAGGTTTAAATTGCTTTTGTACTTCAAATTCAGTTAGCTAATTGGCAAATGTAGTTTTCTTCCTAGTGAAGAATAGTCATGAGTGACAATATTTTAACAGGCACAAGTAAATGAATAAATAACTATGAACTCTGTGAAGGCTGATAGGTTCTGGCTCATGGCCAATGTTATAATGTGGAGTGAAAGAAAATGAAGTCAATGAATTCCATTTTGCTTTACGAAACTCTTGAGGAATACAGGAAGAAACATTATCCAGTTATTAATTTCCCTGCACTATTTGGAAACATTCTCTGAAAGATCCTTTAGATATTACAAGTAATCCTAACTAGGTGAACATTTTCAGATATCACAGGGTATGTAGAATGTAGTTGCATACTCATGAACAATGAATAATGAGCAAAAGTAACTTGAGTACTATTTCACAATAGCCTGTAGTATGGATTATAGATTATGGCCTGTCAAATTACTTGTAAATCTGTATATAAAATAACTTAAAGTTCAAGTCAGGTTGAACTCTAATTTTATTTATTGAAAAGCATCTCAAAACAATGAGAATTTCCTCTGTATAAATTAAGACAACTGCTATTTAATTTTTCCACATTTGTGCTTTTTTATAAAATTTGTGAAGCTTTATACAGAAATTGTACCTCCTTCAAAATGAAGTACTAATTTAAACAATTCACAAAACACAATGCATCACACTGTTTAATTGAAAACTATAATGTACCTGCTATGGCTGAGTTTATGAATTAGCTTTTTTAGATGATGCTTGCATGCAGTGATTAGTTCTAAATAATTTCATTTTATTGGACAGAAAAGTAAAGCAGAAATAATTGCAGAGGAAAACAACAGGCGACTAAGAGCTAAAGAAGAAAAGAAAGAAGAGGAGCAATGGAAAGCCTTATGTGTACAAACAGAGAAAGAAATAAAAGCAGATATGACTGTTGGAATAAATAAATTGGAGAAGCTTCTCAAGACCCTTAAAAGTAAATCTGTGAAGTTCAGTGTAGAAATGACAGGACTGTCTGTCTGTTTAGAAGCGTGGAAGGAACACTGCAGAGTGCAAGGTATGATAGCCAAATTAATGTTCATTATTAAGCTTCCATTCCCTTTCACCAAGGGTGACTGACTTTGTACATTCTCAGCTGGAATAAAGATGTGTAAATACAGCCCTCTTTCAGTAGTGTGGAAGGTGGTTTTAACAGGCTCCGGTCCACTTTTGCAATTTGGAGGTCCTTTGAGTCAGCTGTAAAGTAGCCGATGAACTTAGATTGTAGATGTTTTTCTGTTTTGCTTTGTAGATGTTGCATATGTAATTTTCTCTATTGTATGTATCTTTAATGATTACGTACCATGCACACTAAAATGCATCTATGTTGCAGTGGATTGTTTAATTAGCTGAGGTGGTTAGCTTACAGTCTGATGACAACGTGTACAGAAATCTGTGCTGTTGTGATTAGTGGCCTCCTGTTTCACCAGAATTAACCTGTTCAGTCCCTACACTCAGTCAGGAGGGTCTAAAACCACACTGCTTTAAATGTGTTGGGGGAGAGTTGTAAACACCGGAGTGAAATATGTTGCTAATAAGATTGCCAAATGTGTTGGTCAGGAAGGTGAAATGGGGGAGCTCAGTTATTGCATGGATGTCAGAAGAATGACTTCCTTTTATAGCTGAGCGTGCAGAAGCAGATAGAATTATTTAGGTGGTTAGTCTTCAGTAGCACTGCTTTTTAGAGGTGGGTTGTCTTTAAATAAAATTCATTTTTTAATTGTCATAAACTTGGTTGCATGGATAAGGTCTGTCCTAAAAATACCTCATATTAGAAAATTCCCACTGATAGGATCAGTTCCCAAATAACTATTATTTTTAATTTTATTTTTTTTTTTTATTATTTTAAAGGCAATGAAGATAAAGATTTAGGCAAAGCTGTTCAAGTCATGAGGAGAATTCATATTCTCCTTGAAAAATATCAAGATATGTTGGAGAAACCACATCTAGAAAAGCTGACCAAATGTCTTAGGTATCTTGGATTTGAGAATTTGGCATACTCCCTTTCTGGAAAGGTAAGTTTATAAACTGTAATGATTCTCCTATAACAGGATCTGTAAATGAATATCAGTAGTGTTTTCTGAAACATTGAGTAGAGCGTAGAAGATCTTTATTGAGCTTATTTTTTATTGTGCCATAGGTTTGGGAGTATCTAGTCTTGCTTCAGATACTAATCATCTTTAGTTCCATGGATCATTGCTCTCTTTGATCTGAGAGCCAGCTGACACAATAGAGCACTTCCCCTCTAGTAAACGGAACTTTATATGGCTGCAAGATTAATTTGCAGCCATTGAAACAAAACCTTTCAAACAAACAGCCATTAAGATTTGCTCTATGCTATGTCTGCCTTAGGCCTTAGACACCTGAGAGGTACCTGCTGTTCAATGCATCACATCAGCTGAACTCTGCATGTTAAATATACCTCTTAAAAGCTAAGTGATGAGCAGCTGCTCTCTAAGTGGCCCAAATGTGCTACTTTAGAGAAGGAAATCTTTGAGGCTGCAATATATGAAAATTGTTTTGTTTTTATGACATTATTGATCACCTCTGAAGGAAACAGTTTTAGATGCTACACTGCTTGTCCTTTCTAGAACAGCTGAGACCACCAGCAGCTGTACTGAATGTGGCTCAGAAGTAATTTCTCTAAGTATTGACTTTATGGTTTTCTACATTAGCGTATTAGCTGATTTAATGTTAAGCGTGGTTTGATACCTTTGTGTGTAGATGGGCTGTTGGTAGGGAGACGGGATGCTTAAATGGCTCTCAGGCAGAAGAGGTAGGGTGTAACTCACAACCTGCACAACATGAAGTCAGTAGCAAAAGGAAGGAAGATTGCAGTGAACTTTCAAACCAATACCAATCATTTCAGTGTCTCCTTTTTCAGGCACAGTAGAGCTCAGAATTTTTGGAAGCTTGTTTCTGAAAAGTGTTTATCATCCTTCCTGGAGGATCAGGACTGAAGTTAGGGAGGTGGTGATTTTCTTGTAAGAGATTTTCTTCTTTTGAAGAGTGGAAATTATTTTTCTCTTTTTTCTATGTAAATTCAACTAGTGTACTATGATTGCTTGCTCTTGGCAAAAGAGTTATTCTAAGGGTGTTTGGTATCCCAAATGTATTATATTTCAGGATTTAGGATCTGAGGTCTCAAAAGGTCTGTTGTAAAGGTTTGTGTCAGTCAGTGGATTTTGGATCTACTTTTGCTTTTGCAGCTACTTGTTTCTGATGATTCTATGATTAATCTTGCCGAGTTGGGGAAATCTTAGGCATAACTGCCACTTCTGGAAGAACTGTAAACATTTCTTTGAAGAAATTGAATTAAGTTTTGAAATCTCCATCCTTGGAGATAGTAAAATCTCAGCTGAACACAGCCCTGAGTGACTGGTCTAATTGCATCTGCTTCTAGCAGCAAGTTGGACTAATTTATACCCAGACATCACTGACAACCTAAATTATTATGTGATTCTCACCTTTTAGTGTATGTTGTACATGTAATACTTTTCTATACAGATTTCACAATCAGTTGTTATAACTAGACATATCCCTGAATATTAAATTTGGTATTTTTTAGGGTATACAGGCATCGTTTAAAAATACAATTTGGGTTTACACTCAGTCTTAACATTGAATTTCCTTTTGCAACTGTGATTCATTACACAAGGGGTCAGGGCAGGCTGAAGAAAAGATATATATATATATATATATATATAATGAAAAGGCTCTAGCAGGTAATAGGTTAAAGAGGCTGAGCATTGCCTGCTAGCCAGATTTTTTACCTCTTCTGACAAGAAAAACACTATCAGCACTGGCTATGGCAGACATACAATTTTTAGGACATAATCTCCTTTAAAGAGATGTAAGCAGAACACTGACATAAGGCTATTATGGTGTAGGTTTCTGCAAAAAATAATTTTCAAGTCACCTGCACTTCTGTATTTTTGTCAAAGCTTGCAGAGTTCCACAAAACAAAAGATGTGCCATTTTCTCAACCTCTTGCTACCTTTCAAACGGGATTGAATTTTCATTTGACCTTATAGGCAGGAGAAAGTAATGACACGAAGATTAGCAACTATGCTATCAAAGTGGGTCCAGCTCGCTTTCAGCTACAATACATGGATTATTACTTGCTCAGAGAAGAGAGACATGATCCAGATCCCCGAGTGCAACATTTCATACCTGACGCATGGCAGGTAATGAGATGCAAACTTTTAGCATAAAATTAATGGAAGTTACCTTTGCTTTTTTTCCCCCATTTAAAAATACCTATCATTATACTACCTTTCAAAAATCATGTTGTTTAACAAATTTAATTTTGCACTAAGTTTAACAAATTCATTAGATCATTTTGGACTGCATTCCATATTCTTTCTGCACTGGGAGCTTTTTTAAAGAGCTTGGCATATGGAATTCAACATAAGTGCAGAATCTGTGGGATTTCACTACTTGTTACTATATATAATGGTGGTTAACACCTTCTAATCTCTGCCTCTACTCATTGTCCCCAAAGAATTATCCATAGTCTGACTTGAGAAATAACTTTTCTGTCTAAAAAGAGTAAGTCTAACTCAGATGTTTTTTTATTACTCGACTGGGGAGGCCAACTGAATTTGCTGCTTTACATCTCCATCTCTCCAAAACAGTTGCTTGAAAACCAAGTTGGAATTTGGCATATGTGCTGATAGTGAAAGATGGTGTTAGTACTCTTTCTGTACTCTTCTGTACCCCTTTCCCCATCCTTTCACAGACCTGCGTAAGGTGAGAGAGCATAGAGGATGACAGTAATAGGCAAGTAATAATGTGAGGTGTCCCTGCCCATGGCAGGGGAGGTGGAACTAGATGATCTTAAGGTCCTTTCCAACCCTAAGCATTCTATGATTCTATTAAATGAATTTGTAAATGCTGTGTAGGAGCAGAAGGGAGATTTGGACCATATTGATGTAACTGTTACAATGCAAGAAAACAAATACTGCCTGATATAAAACAACAAGTTTTTTACTGTAAGGGTGCTGAGGCACTGGAACAGGTTGCCCAGAGGACTCATAAGTGCTCCATCCCTGGCGTTGTTCAAGGCCAGGTTGGACAGAGCTTTGGCCAACAGGGTCTGGTGTGAGGCACCCCTGCCCAATGCAGGGGGATTGGTGATGATCTTAAGGTTCCTTCCAACCCGAGCCATTGTATGACTCTGTAGTAATGAAGGTTTTGAAACTAAATTATACATTGCTAGTTAACTGTTTTATTCTTTAACTTGAATATATCCAGGTTTGGATTCAGGGAGTTTTGGTATCAGCATTTCAGACCAAATAATTGAAATAAACAAGTTAGAGCTTGTAGTTCCCCTTCTTTTTTTTTTTTTTTTTTTTTTAATTTATTTACTATTACCAGTGCAAGAATAAAGAATACAGTCGTAAACCAGCTAGGTTAACTCTGACTTTCTCTAGTCTAAAATCTGAATATAAAGTCTATGTGCAAAAGTAGGTCATGTTTTCATAGAAAGAGCTGGTTTGCTCAATAAGAATTTCCTAGCAAGACATTTTGACATAAGTAACTGCTTTTCTTTTAGCGGGAGCTTCTTGATGCTGTAGATAATAATGAATCTGCAGTGATTGTTGCTCCCACTTCGTCAGGAAAAACATATGCATCATACTATTGCATGGAAAAAGTTCTGAAAGCAAGCAATGAAGGAGTAGTTGTGTATGTTGCTCCTACAAAGGTAAGGCAGCATCATCCTACTACATGTTCTGTATATATGACTATGATATTTCTCAGTGTGATTCTAAAACTGTTTGAGATAGCTTGTCGCACTAATCTTGTTGCTATATTTTTTAATTAGAAATGGAATTTTTACATTCTGTTTCATGTGTAGACACCATGCTTAAAAAAAATCTTAAAAATAATTAAGCTAATGTAGAGTTTTTGTCTATTAATATCTGTATAGCTAATTTAAGGTCAGAAACACTAATATGTACAGAAGTGCTAAAAGTAGCATTTTAAGTAAATGCTGAGAATGCCTCAAAACCTACCAACATGGTAAATTAATATTTGACCAGAACAACGACCCAGCAAGTCATCTTTTTCTCAGTAAGTTCACCATCAGATGCTTCAAGAGACAATTTATGAAACTCTAGGCAGTGGGATATTTTTTAATGAGTTAAAAACTAATTTTTTAATTGTTAAAAACTGACTTAAGTGCTGAGGCCCCATGTTTTGATTTCATACAAAACTTACTTTGATTGCAGTGGTGTGATTTTTAGATAGTGAATTACACGTTATTACATGTCACTCTGTTTGATTGTTTTCTTTAAGCAAAAATATCAAGTTCCGTATCTTTTTAAAGGTAATGTTGTTGACAGTCTAGACTTAGTAAACTATTACATGGTATGTATTATAGTCTAGTATGTTAATATTGGTACTAAAATGGAATGCTTTTATATGTCTCAGAATACCATATGTCTTTAGAGATACACTGTCTGTTTTTGTTAATGACCTGCTTTATTTAAGGCTCTTGTAAACCAAGTAGTAGGAGCTATATACAGTCGGTTCACCAAGAAACTTCCAGATGGATTGGCACTGTGTGGAGTCTTCACACGAGATTATCGCCATGATGTTGTGAATTCTCAGGTATCTTTTTATGGGTGTTTTAACATATAACAGTAATGACTTATGTATTCCGTCTGGCTTCTGAAAGTGTTTATTCTAATTACAACAATTGTGCCATTACTAAAAACAAAGTTCAGGAAAAGTCTAAGCATACCTGTACTGTTTACCAGAAAGTCTCAGTGTATGGCATACAACCCTACCTATTCATCCTTAGGGAACATGCAATTGATAACTTTCCTTGGTTAAAAGGAGAAATATTAAAATCCTTTGGTTGTCAACACACAGCAGACACCTTACAGAATTCCAGATACAATACATCAGTAACCCTTCCCTTGTCCACTGATGTACTCACTCCATCATAGAAGGTCACTAGGTTGGTCTCTCTTGTAGTGGAGAGTCCAGAAATGAAGTCCAGGTGTGGCCTTATCAGTGGTGAGTAGAGGGGAATCCTGCCTTGATATGCTAGCAACACTCCCACTAATGCAGCCCAGGATGCCATTAGCCTTCTTTGCTATAAGGGCACATTGCTGCCTTATGTTCAACTTGGTGTTCACCAGGACCCTCAGGTCCTTTTCTGCAGAGCTGCTTCCCAGCTGGATGGCCTTCAGCATACACTGGTACATGGGGTTGTTCCTCCTCTGGTACAGGACTTTACACACCTCCCTGTTGAACCTCATGAGGTTCCTGTCAGCACATTTCTCCAGTGTAGGTCCTTCTGGATGGCAGCATGAGCCTCTGGCATATTGGTTTCTCCTCCCAGTTTGTCATCAGCAAACCTGCTGAGAGTGTGCTTTTCCCCATCATTGAGATCATTAATGAAGATGCTAAACAGGATCAGGCCCACTATCAACCCCTGGAGTACAACTCTATTTACTGGCTTCAAGTTAGACTTTGTATCACTAATCACCAACTTGTAAGCACAGCCTTCCAACCAGTTTTCAGTCCAACACTGTCACTGTCTGCTAATTTAGCCCATTTTCAAAACCTTGTCTATGGGGATCTTAACAGGGGTTGTCAAAAGCTTTACTGAGGGCAGTATCCACTGCTCTGCCCTCATCTACCAAGCCGGTCATTTCATGATAGAAGTCTCCCAAGGTTGGTCAGCATGACTTCCCCTTGCTGAATTCATGCTTGAATGCTCATGACAACTTTTTTGTTTTTCATATTCTTTCTCTATGCTTGGAAATGATTTCCAGGATTAGTTAACATTTTCACAGGGATTTAGGTGAGACTGACTCATCTGCAATTACTTTCCTGGTCTTCTTTCTTGCCCTTCATTAAGATAGCAGTGACAAATCATTAATGTAATCTTGCTTACCTTGAAATCGAATAGCTATCGAATGCATGTTTTTAAATGTTTTTTTAAATAGAGGGTCTACTTGTAGCTGATCAGTCAGTTTACTTGAAAATAGTGCTTTACAAACTTTTTTTCTTAGATACTAGTGACCGTGCCTCAATGTTTAGAAATCCTGATGCTGTCTCCTCGTTGCCAGAAGTGGGCCAAACGGATACAGTATGTTATATTTGATGAGGTAGGCATGTTCCATAGTAACCAATGTAACAAATTTATGGGCAATCTGGAAGA
The DNA here is from genome assembly GCA_024733675.1 of Psilopsiagon aymara. NCBI lineage: Eukaryota > Metazoa > Chordata > Aves > Psittaciformes > Psittacidae > Psilopsiagon > Psilopsiagon aymara. Next base: position 6,592 of record JANRGW010041816.1, on the reverse strand, counting down.
AAAATGCCAGTGATACAGTTTTTAATTGCATACATTATTGCTGGCAAAAAAAATCCAACTTTCGGGAATATTATTCCAGACTTAATTACTTTTTCCTGTTTGCTGACTGTGTTTATATGCTTCAGTGAAAGAACTTTAAAACTCTGTTGGTCCTCAAGAGGACATACACTTCAGTCAAAGCTACCAGGAGCTTCCTTTATTTCTCTCAGGCCATTCAGCTGCCAAACTAAAAGCCACCACTGTATAGTCTCAGTGTAATAGAACATTACAGATTGGGATTGTACAGATTTTGCATCATATTGTACTTGTCAGTTATTCCAGGGGAAAAGTCAATGATTAATCTTGCTAAATTTAAAATTCCTACTGTATTCTTTCTTGTAAATAAAATTAATTGCTAATAATGCCAGTAAGTATCTGGGGTAGAAGCAGTGAATGTGGCATTGAAATTTTGCACTGATTTGCTATCCAGTTAAGTTTGGAAAGGGATTTACTGGACATTTGATCTGGATCTTGTGACCATTCACTACAATATAAGAATTATTCAGTATTGATCTTGCCAAACCTTGGATTTTGGCAAAACACAAACCAACCCATGTTCTGTGTGCCCTTTGATAAGGAACTTCTTATTTTCTTTTAATCCTTTTTCCCAAAAACATAGGTCCATTGTCTTGGTGGTGAAATTGGAGCAGAGGTTTGGGAGCACCTTTTGGTAACAATTCGATGTCCATTTTTGGCACTCTCTGCTACTGTCAGTAATCCAGAACACCTAACTGAGTATGTATGGAACTTTCTTGCTCACAAGAGCATGTTTAAATCAGATATGAGTGGGTTTAGATAGAGAGATCAACTACTATTGGTAAGCAACTGATTTGGAGTTATATTGCTTTATGTATTATGCTACTGTTACTCCCCCAGTTGATAAAAAATGGAACTGTAACTCTTAACTGCATAATGAGAAAAAGCACCACCTGTTCCTTCAGACCCTATAATTGAGCTGTGCAGGGGAATTTTGGAGGCTTTTGCATCTGTTTGTATTTCCAAAGCCTGATAAAGACTATTTGTTCATCATCCATCAAAGAAGACACTGCACTGAAGATGGTGACGGGGGACTGGAAATTATATAGGAGGAACTGAGCAGACTGTAGTTATTTATCTATTGTAGCTGTAGCAGTTTTCTTAAAATATATTTTGCCATTTATTTTATGTGCACTGTAGGTGGTTACAGTCTGTGAAGAGGTATTGGCAACGTGCCGAGAAGAGAATAGAAAGAAGCTCTACAAACTCTGAGAAGAACTTTACAAGAAAGTGTAAAGGGAAATCTAAAGTACAAGAACAAAAGCAATCATATCGTGTTAGACTAGGTGTGTCAGAGGATTTTGTAACTAAGAAATAAATTCTGCTAAAACTTTAATCATAGTGTGTGAACTTAAGCATATTTTGTTTTGATATTTTATTTTAAGTGAAAAGTCTTGCAGGATTAAGTACTTGCTTTTTAACACAATCAAGTGCATCATGACAGCATTTTTGTCTCTTCACAGTTTTGTATGAAGAAAGATACAATGATCTGGAAAAGTATGTGTGTTCTCTAAATAGCAGGGATTTTCTCATTCAACACTATCATCCATGTGCTGCATTAACAGTGAATCATGTAAGCATAATACTGGGGTCAGTATTGCATAGCAACTGTTACATGGATTCCATCAAAATGATTCCTTTATTTTTCTTTTGTTTAAACTCCTTGCAGATTGAGAACTATGGTATTCCTTCAGATCTTTCCTTGTCTCCGCGGGAGAGCATCCAGCTTTATGACACAATGGTAAAAGTCTGGCAAGCGTGGCCAAGGGCCAAGGTGTGTATACACAGCTAGAGGCAAAATGTATCAAAATAAATTGCTAACAAATTACTGGGATGTTTTATATTAGTGTTGTTTTCCAGGAGCTAGATCCTGAGGCATTTGTCTCTTTCAAGAATAAAGTAGTAATAAAAAAGGCAGATGTGAAGAAATACGAACAGGAACTGAAGAAAGAACTTAGCAAATGGATTGCTCGTGGCCAAAGACAGAAGGTAACAGTTATTGGGCACTTTCTTAAGGCTGCATTCACTTTGATATAATAATAAGAAGAAGAATAAGTAATACTATAATAATGGGAGTTTCTTCTCCCATAATTATTATTGATTAGCTACTGCTTTACTTGAAAGATAAGCACTAATATTTGTGGCATTTCCATAAGCATTTTTAAGGTGATATTTTCACAAGTTTTTCTGGGAATCAGAGTTCTGATACTGCTGTAAGATTTCAATTTCTTATTCCTTTAGGTACCTCCTACAGGTGGTGAGAATATTGTATCATAGCTCTGCTTCTTCAGTCTACCTTTTTTTTGCTGCTCATTTGAAACCTTTTTTGTAACCACAGACAGTATGTAATTTTCTGCATAAAAGAAATTAAAACAGTGAGCAAAAAATCAAGTCCTTAATTGGAGGTCACCTATTCCTATATCATAAAAAAGACTATGAGGAGGTGGTGAACTGATAGCAAGAAGAAAATAAAGAATATCTGGGAAATACATATTAAAAAAAAAAATTCATGAAACATGTCACTAAAATGTGAAAAAAGATCATAATCACTATGTTAGTGATACTTTATTATTTGCACTGTGGTGGTAGCCATGATTCTACAATAATTTGCATTTGGAGTTCTCACCAAAGTCAGTTGATGATTTGCAGACTTCTTAGGCTGTAAACTCTATGTGACTATTCCAGCTCTGAATAACTGAGAAAAAAATAGAGCTGATAGAAGCTGGCAGAGGAAAATGAGGGCTTCACATTTTTGTAGCCTACAGTAAGAAGTTTCTGCCACTAAAATTTCCACAATACTACTTTGGTCAGGTGAATCTGCTGCTGGAGAACCTTAAGCCAAAACCTGTGGATTGCTCAGAAGAAGAAAAGTGGAAGCATTTTGCGAGCTTTATTAATAAATTACATGAGATGGATAAGTTGCCAGCTATATTTTTTATGTAAGTATTTGCATTGCATGCATTATATGTGTATTTCTTATACTCAGAAAAACAGGTATTGGACATAAGCATTGATATAGCTTGGCATATGCCATTTTTATGGTTTTTGTTGCCTTTGCTTTAAAACTTCAAAGTAAAGGCCTACAAGCTCTATCATTCCATGTATATTTGTGGCACTAAAGGTTTAGCTGAAATTGAAGCTGGGAGCATTTAATTACTGTGTGGAAAGGGTAGAATCCATGCATGGTAATGAGAGTCAGATTCTTGGTTGCTTTGCCCCATTGTAGTCAGGAAAACTTTTGGAAAACATGCTGTTTACTTAGAGGTGCAAATGGATTATCTAGGGGCAGGCTTGGTAGAGAAGAGGGTGGAATGAGGTTCTATTAATGTGTATTTGTTAGGTGGTGATGGCTCCACTGAATAGCCTCTACCAGTCTCACTTTACACCCAGTGACATGCATCAGTCAGCCTGCTTTCCACATATGTGAGGTGTAATTGTACATCAACACACACAGCTCTGAGCCTACTGACAGTACTGTTACAGTTAACGATACAGCTAATATTAGCAAAGTAGGCACATACCTCAATGCTGGCTTTACTGAAAAGAAGCTGCTTATCAGTAAACAGTTGTCTAGCGCATATTTTCACTGTAATAATGCAGAGAAACAATCATATAAAATGGAAAGCATTCTCATCTTGGTATGAAGCTGTGCCCTTCCTTACATTGGACGCTAGGGATAGAATGCTCACTGCCATTCCAATTCTCACATGCTTGATGCTGACAAAAAGGCATTTCTGAACAAAGGAAAAAGCAAAAAGTGAATGCACATATTAATGGCCCATCTCAAATTACTCTAGTTCCTGGCAAAATGTTTTTATTTCTATTTCTCAGTGACATTCTAGTTTTAAATAACTTTCTATAAATAATTTATTGGCAGAACCATTTTGCATTTTACCACTTAGTTTTGGAATAACAGCAATTTGAAAGTGAATGCAGAATATGATTTGGACATGTAATGGAATCTAAGCATTAGAAGGATGTCCCTATCTATTGTCAGATGATAAGGGTCACTACATACTATTATAACAATATTACATATAAATAAAAGCTTTATTAGAGTTCTCCTAGCTGATATATACTGTATATTATTTGCTTTTACAGATTTAATGTGGATACAGTGGAAAGTGCAGCCAAGAATACGTTCCTTTATTTGCTGAATAAACAAAGGCTTATACAAGGCTCTAATGTTGAGAAGGAAAGAAACCGATTAAGGGCCGAACTACAAAAAGTGAACAGAATGGTAGGAAAATTCAGCCCTGAGTAAGTACTGTAGCTATATATTATTGAAAAGATTGCATATTGTGGTAGAGCATCATTTTGTGTTAACTTGTTTCTGGGGAACGTACTTTCTAGCAGCACGTTCATAGAGCTTGCAGTATAGTAGTCCCTGTTCTTCTCTCTGTTCTAGCAACCCACACAGTAGGAGTTGCTGTGTGGCAGGTCTCAGTTGGCAGTACCTAAAGTATTGTTAGGCATTAGGAAGATACCACTGTGTCGTGGTTTAAGCCCCTCATGCAGTTTGCTCTCTCACTCCCCCCTTTTCTTCCTCCCTGCTCCTGGAGGGAATGGGAAGAGAATCAAAAGAATGTAACTCACACAGGTTGAGGTAAGAACAGTTTAGTAACTAAAGTATAACACAAATCACTACTGCTACCACCAATAATAATAACGACAAGGGAAATACAAGGGAAGAGAATACAACTGCTCACCACCCGGTACCAAGTCTGGCCCAGTAGAGAACCCCCACCCTTCCGGGTCCCTGCCCTCCGTTTTTACATCCTGGGCATGATGTGCTGTGGTATGGAATACATCTTTGGTCAGTTTGGGTCAGGTGTCCTGTCTCTGCTTCCTCCCAGCTTCCCCTCCTCCCTGGCAGAGCACGAGGCTCGGAAAGTCCTTGGTCAAACCAAACATTCTAAGCCATAACTAAAAGCATTGGTGTTAGCGCTGTTCCCAGGCCGAAAGCAAAAAACACAGCACTGCACCTGCTACAAAGAAGGAGGAAAATGACTGCTACTGCTGAACCCATGACACACTGTTGCTGACACTGTAGGAGGTGTTGGCACTACAACATATGAACCAAAGAGAGAGACCTGAGTATATGAGCTTGACCCATTTGGATTAATTTGCTCCTGAGATATGAAGATACCAGAATGGCTCTTTCTCTAGGCAGTAACTTTTGTCATGGAGCTCTTAAAAAACCCTGGTGCTGGGTCAGCCACTATGGGAAAATATTTTCATAGTTCAGCCTTGCCATGGCTGGTTAAGGTGGTGGATCTCTCAAGTATGGCTTCACCTGAGTGAGATGTTCTTCGAGTATTTGTCAGCCTTTTGCTTGGACTATACTGTATTTGTTTCACCCTTGAAGATGAATTTTCTTGATTTTCCAACCATAGATTATGGATTTTTGGAAAGTGTTTGGCAATGAAATAAGGCTAATAGTTATCTAGACTGTCAGGAACAGAAAACATCACGATTTTGTCCTAATCATAGCAATTTACAGTGTATTCTTTGAGCATAATATCATGAAAGAATGTGCTTAGATGACTTTAATAAAACTTGAAAATCCAGTATGAATTTAGACACATATTTAGACATTGAAGTAGCTTGAAAATTTCCATTAAATAATTCCCCCCCACTCTTTTCAAGTGCTATTCTAAATCCTTATAGCCTCTGTCATTATTGGCAGTAAATCCATTGCATTTCTTTTTCATGTTTAATTCTTCTACAATGCCATTTTGTTAGCTTAATTTGCTAAATTGAGACGCTTATAGTTGCTGTCTTCATCTTCCTTTCCTTTTTGTGTATCACTGTAACTCCCCTCTCCTTCACCCATAATTACTTGCTATTTTGCATACAAGCCACAGTAAAAATGAAGCTGTTACCAGTAAGTTAACAGATCTACCTGCATGTTTGAGGCTACAGTGTAAAAGGGAATGAGTGAATCTTTACCAAAGAATATTTTAAAATTGAGGAATATATGTGAATTACAGGAAAAAACATTTTTAATTGTGTATTGTATACAGAGATACCAAAAAGGTGAACCCCAGTAAAATGGAAAACACTGTGGTGCTTTTGACTAGAAAAGCCCAATTGGAAAAAAGACTTAAAGGGCTAACTGATATCCCTTCTTCATGTACTTATGCTGATCCTAAAGCAGTGGATGAAGATGTAAGTAATTCACTGTGGTTATAACATGGTTATGGTTTCATATGTCTAAAATGCATGAATTTGTGCATAAATACATAAAACTCATGTATGATACGGTTGTACTTTATAACAGTACGTATCGAGTTCATGAAACATTCTGAATATTTTCATTTACATTTTATTCAACGTATCAATCTAAGATCACTTTAAGATGCATGGACAAATTTCATTGTGCCACATAAAAAGATGTTGACTTGTCCCTGCCTGTGCTAGGAGTCCCAGGATATATGCTGTCGTGGTTTAAGCCATAAATCAGCCACGCAGTTTGTTCATTCACTTCCCCCTTTTTCTCCCCTCTGCTCCTGGA
>JANRGW010041815.1:0-25080 GCA_024733675.1 Psilopsiagon aymara | reverse complement strand
TGGGGCTGTTCAGCCTGGAGAAGAGAAGGCTGCATGGAGACCTCATAGCAGCCTTCCAATATCTGAAGGAGGCCTATGGGGATGCTGGGGAGGGACTCTTCATTAGGGACTGTAGTGACAGAACAAGGGGTAACGGGTTCAAACTTAAATAGGGTAAGTTTAGATTGGATATGAGGAAGAAATTCTTTACTGTGAGGGTGGTGAGGCAATGGAATGGGTTGCCCAGGGAAGTTGTGAAGGCTCCATCACTGGCGGTGTTCAAGGCCAGGCTGGACAGAGCCTTGGATGGCTTGGTTTAGTGTGAGGTGTCCCTGCTGATGGCAGGGGTGTTGGAACTGGATGATCTTAAGGTCCTTTCCAACCCTAACTATTCGATGATTCTATGATTTTAAACACTGTCTTTCATTTGATTTAAATATATTCTCGAATGGCATTTAAGAAGCTTACAGATAAACCAGAACTCATTCAAATTTATCTTGTTTCCTTGGTCTTGATTTTTGGGCCAAATTATCCTTCTGTAGTTTGAATTCTGATTTCTCTTGTTTTCTCCATGTACTCTGATACTGCAGAGGCTGTGAAAGAGGCAAGCCCTGGGCACTTTCCAGGGCACTGAAGATTTTGGTCCAGCAAGCATGGTGGAGATGTAAACCTTACTTAAGCTCAACCTATCTGCAAGTGCTGTGCCCTGAGACCCACAGCCTCAGCCTCTGGATGTGATTTCTTTCACCTTTTCTGCAGGAGCTTCCAAGCGATTAAAAAAGCAGGCAAATCAGCCTTTAGCTTCACACAACCAATGTGTTAGCGTGCATCACCAGTGCTGTCACAGATTCTGTATTACAAAAGCTGTGAAGGATTCACAAGTTAAATTTGGTCTTTAGGATATTTGGGTTAAAGTCTGTTTAATTCAATTAAGCAAGGGTATTATAAGCAGAATAATAGCAAAGCATTTCCTGTTGACTTCTGGCATCACATAACACAGCTTTCTCCAAGCCTTAGGATAATTTTGTTAAGGTTTTAATAAGATTACTGCCTAAACAATACTGTAAGGTAATTTAGTGAGTGAGGGAGGATGTTGTTGAAGGTTACTGGCTTTGGAAAGTTGGGGTTTTTTTAGGCTTTTGTCTTTTGCATTGTGTAATAGAAATTGCACTTTTCCTTTTAGCAATATGAATTACAGATTTAAGAAAGTAGCAGTGCTGAAGTCTTGATTTCGATTAACTCAGACCTTGAGGGAGAGTTTAGATTCTGTAAAAATAAATAATGATACTAACGGAAACAAACAAACAAAAAGAAATGAAACATCATCTCCAGTAAAATTAATGTTTCTTCAGTAAATTGACAGATTAGAAAAAGGAAATTGTGCACTTGTTTGAAAAAAAAAAAAAAAAGCTGAAAAACTGAATGAAAGTGCTAATTAATTGTCAGATGGCAGGATTTCTTGAATGTAGAACACAGGCTTTTAAGAGCATTAAATGTGTACATCTGAACATTATATGCGACATCTGAAAAGAGGCTTCTGAAGAGCTGTTTTTGCAACTAGTTTTAAATTGAATTGATCATACAACTCTCAAGTTTCTTCTGAGGAATTGGTTTTCCCTCCTTACACTGTATAGCAGGTTTGAATCAAAATCGAACCCTGCTCCTTCCTACACTTTTGTTTTAGTTTTCAGTCCATAGAAATTAAAGAACTAATGAGTAGAGTCTTCAGAAGGGGTTTATTCTCCATTAGCAATGATAGATTTTTCCTTTTTTCCCATTCTTTCCATTGACAGGTTGAATGAGGATTAACATTAGCTGGAGGCACTGTAGTTTTGGGGGTTTTATATATATATATAGATATGTATGTATGTGTGTATATGCACACCTTACATGGATGGCTCTTTAAGGTGTATATGGAGAAGTCTTAAGACCATATTAACCATCTGTTGATCTAAAGCTGTGAAGATTTTGTTAAGAACACAGCAATTCCCTTCAGACCCACCATCAATCAAATTTTTTGTTGCTTTAAACACCGAACATGTTTGATAACTCTGCATCTGTTTCCTGGTTTACAGAGTTTTCCTGGTTCAACTGGTGCCTGCCAGGATCATGTCTGCTCAGCCTGCTCCTCATCCTGTGCTTCCGAGAGTCCTACGACAGACTCTATCTTGACGTCGTTGTCTCTGTGTGATAACGCTGGACTGGTGAGGGGTTGGAAGAGACTGGAAGTTAACTTGCAGTCTGCCCATCTGCCTAGATTTGCATGGTGGAACGGCAGAAAAACAGAGAAATTACAAGACTTAATTGTGACTTTATTACAGAGGGTGAGGGGCTGGCTATTCCTGCATTCAAGACCACCTTGATTTGTGATAAATGTGGAACTTGAGTGGTGACAATGATGCCAAAATGCACAAAAGAATACATCTAATGTATGGGTCCTGGTGCCAGAGCTGGGGCTCTCTATTTAAAAGGCTGTTGATGTAGCAGTGAGGTGTACAGTTTGTGTGTGTGGGTGTGCGTGTGTGTGTGCCAAGTTGCAGTTATACACATCAGGGTACCAGTAATCTTTGGAGTCTTCTATCAGAATAGAAATAATGAATAATCTTCACAAAAGGGAAAAGAAAAAAGATAAAAGGCAAAAAAAAAACAAACCCAGTTTTTGTTTTTTAAAAGAGCTCCTTTTTAAATCACTAGTCGTTTATATAATGAATGTTCGTTAAACAGTTAAGCCAAAATGACTTGGTGCTTGTACACTACATTTACATTCTAATAAAGTAATTTCTGATGTAAGACACTGGTACCAGGGGTTTTAGCCATACTAAATATCCCAAACAATCCTTGCAGTTGGTAGAGGTGTTTGTTATCACCCTGGAGCACATGTAAATGATAGCTTTAGCTGCCACTGAAATCCAACTTTCATCTGCAGTTGCCTCTGGAATACCACTGTGGCTGTGTATCTCCTGAATACAAAGCATCCGTGGTGACTCAGAAGTTTACTGGAGAGTCACTGTTGGTAAACGTTAAGGTTTTAAAGGCCACAACTGTGTCACCTTTTTATCCTGCATCTCCCGTACTGCCTTTTTTACTGTGAAGACCTCTTTGTGCCACTGAATACTGTGGATGTCCAAGACCCACTAGTTCTCTTCTGATACTCTAAGGCATGTGTGGGTTTTTAGGATTAGTTTATGACTGAAGGTGCCTAAACAATATATTGTATGTTAACTTGAGTCTTTAAAATCACTGTTTGCTAAAAAAAAAAGTCTTTCTAGTTGATGAGGTGCCCTGATGGCGGAATGACAATGAGAAATAGTTCATGAGTTTTGGCATAATATAGGAAATATAATGCCAGCTCTTTTTATCAGTACTAATCTGTGGTCGTTCTGGCCCTTACTTGAAGAAAAATATTAAAGATACTTTGAATAGTTTTTTAACTCAATTTTTAAACCTGCTAATAATTTCTTAATTATATTCTTAGATTTCAGTTCAGCATCATTTACAGTATTTCCATGTGAGTGTTCTGTGTTTTGTGTTGGGGGGGTGTGTTTGTGTGTGTGCATGTGTATTTATATCTATGTATGCACAAATAAAACTTATATATATATTTTATATATAAGTTATGTAAGGGTATGTGTTTACATAGGTTTATTTTAAGTAATCATGTCTCTGGATGGTGGTATGCTGCTGTTTGAAACTAAACTAGTAACTGCCGTGAATAGAAATGCATACATACACTGTCTGTGACATGACTTTTTTTCAGGGGGTGAATGATTTCCTATCATAGCAGTTTTATCACAGGGGGTATGTGCATGTGTTGGAGGAGGCCAGTGTGCAGGGTTCTGCTTCTGTAGAAGTCTGAATCAAGCACTCTTTGCTCCTGTGTGGGCTCTTCTCTGCCACCCTGGGGTGACACTGACCCTGGAAGCTCACTCAAATAAACCCTGAACTGAGCGCTACTTTTCAGACACAGATCCATTCATTCTGTCTGCTCTCCTTTTGCAGGGAGAATGTGCTACTAATACCTTTAACTCAGGAGTGTATCTGTGCAGTACAATAAAATGAGCTGTTCCCTGTTTTATGTTTTCAGAGCAATGGAGGTATTTACTATAGTAACAGAAAATTGACTTAGCTCATTGCCCATATCAACTACTCAATGATCTTTTCTGTCTTGAAGCAAGCTCTTCTTAAAAATGGATCTAACCTACATTGGGATAACTAAATCAATCTAAGCAGAATGTTCAGATCCACTGGCGTCATCCTCTTACTGTTTTTCAGATGAATGGTAATGTCAGTCCAACTTCTTTTCTACTATGTTTTAGTGCCTGGAATAGTTTCAGTATCTAGTAGCTCCTGCTACTTATTGTCTTCTGAAACCAAGGATCGCTTGCCAAGAGTCTGGAGTTGCATTGTCATGACAGAACTGGAAGCTTGGATGGTTCTTTAGAGCTCTGCTGCTGCAATTCACTGTAGCTATATTAAGATTAAAATTGCACAGCTCAGGCACTGTCCTGACTGACAGAGGTGTCTAAACCTTTCACTGTCCTAACTATTTTAAGATGGGGGAGCACTTCAGGCAGTATTCAGACTATAACCTATTTTGCCTCTGTTCCAGGAAGCATTGAACAATTCAAAATAGTTGTCTGCTGCCAAATGCAGACTCTGTACAGCCGGGGAAGAAGAGTGAACACCTTGTTTTAAACCCTGCTGATTCTTTTTCTCAGTGTGAATTGCTGACTCTTCTCCTGAACTTTGATGCTTTGGTAGAAGTTTCTGTGTGTGGTGGGTTGACCTCGACTGGACACTGGATGCCCACCAAAGCCACTCTATCGGTCTCCTCCTTAGCAAGACAGAGGAAAGAAATTATAAAGAAAAACCTCATGCCTCAAGATAGGGACAGGGAGAAATCACTCATCATTTACTGTCAAAGTAAAATAGACTCAACTTGAGGAAATCAAATCAGAGTAGGATAATGAGAAACAAAACCAAATCTTAAAACACCTTCCCACTCCTCCCTTCTTCCTGAGCCTAACTTTACTTTCAGCTTTTCTATCTCCTCCTTGCTAGCAGCACAAGGGCATGGGGAATGGGGGTTGTGGTCAGTTCATCAAGTTGTTTCTGCTTCTCCTTCCTCCTCAGGGGGTTGCTACTCACACTCTTCTCCTGCTCCAGTGTGGAGTCTCTCCCACAGGAGACAGTCTTCCATGAACTTCTCCAACATGAGTCCTTGGCACAGGCTACCGTTCTTCATGGACTGCAGTCCTTCAGGGACAGACTGCTCTAGTGCAGGTCTCCTGTGAGTCACAAGTCCTGCAGCAAATCTGCCCCAGTGTGGGCTCCTCTCTCTGTGAGGCCACAGGTGCTGCCAGAAGCCTGCTGTAGCATTGGCTACCCATAGGGTTACAACCTCCTTTGGACATCTCCCTGCTCCAGTGTCAGGTCTTCCCTGGGCAGCAGGTGGATATCTGTACCACCATGGACCAACATGGGCTGCAGGCGTACAGTCTGCCTCACCATGGTCTGCACCACATGCTGCAGGGGAATCTCTGCTCTGGCACTTGGAGCACCCCCTCCCCTCCCTTCTTCATTGACCTGCATGTCTGCAAGGATGTTTCATATTCTTACTCCTTTCCCTACTTGCAGGTTGTTGCACAGAGATCTTTTCCTTCCTTTCTTAAATACGTTGCAATAGAGGCGCTGCCACTGTCACTAACGGGTTCAGCCTTGGACAGCTGTCAGTCTGTCTTGGATCTGGCTGGCATTGGCTCTATTGGAAATGGGGAAGCTTCTGGCAGCTTCTCACAGAAGCCACCCCTGTAGCTCCCCCACTACCAGAACTTTGCCACACAGAACCGATGTACTGTATTGTGCACTGTAGTGTGTAGTCCTAGTTACAGTCCTCCAATGTGTCTGCACCAAAATGGAGATGTCATCCAGAGCTGGGCTGTGCAGCAGGGCTCTGTTGGAGATCTGCGCTTAGTTATAGTTGGGGCTCAACCAGATTTTCCAGTAAGTGTGAGGGAAACCCAAAGGATTGCTCCCAAATTACTTGAAGTTGTGCAGGATACTGCTGCATTCCATACATGGTGTTCAGGCTTAAGGATTTTATTAGATTAGCAAGTCTGGCTCAGGGCAGAGGCGAGGATTGCAAATGTGCTTGTTGAGATCTCTGAAAAATATTTTAAGCCCATCTGTGCCCAGCAGCAGCATCCTTCTGTGGAGGAGCAGTCTATTTCATGTTACTAACTCAACTCCAGGAGTATTTTTTGGATAAGGGCTACCACTAGGTCTCCTCTTGTTTGCATTTACCAAGGGCTCAAGCTGTAAGGATAACTGCGCTTTACTGGAATTCACTTTGAGACTGCAGGGAGGGCCCTAAGCAGTGCTGATACAATTGACGGTAGTGCAGAACAGGTTCAGAACAGTATTTCTCATTAATTAGTGAAAGTTCTAAGTCTCTGTAACTTCTGAGTCAGTAACCACAGGGGGGTTTATCTAAATGAGGCATTACCTTGCACTGCTGTGGAGTAGCCGACACTGGCTGCTGCTTGTGCTGTGACTGCCAGCAGAGTAAGGTGCCCTGGGCAGTCACAGTATTTGTTTCTCTTCATGGCCTGTAAATTCACAGCCCTGAAGAACACTTTTTTCCAGCAGAGCAGAGCCCCCTAACATCTAAGTAGTTGTGCTGTGCTTTATGTTGATAATGCTAGGAATGATGCTCTGCAGTGACTGCTCTCTCTTAATGGTTCTTCATTTTCAGTATGGGCTGCTCCTCAGGTGTCTGCTTGGCTCAGTAACAACTCTTAGTTCAGCTTACAGTGCTGCTGAGTTTTCTTGTGAGCTGTGGAGCTGTGCAAGCTTTCATGCTGCTAATGAGGAAGCTCAAGGTTAGTAGATGTAGGCTCCACTTAGGGCACTGTTTACTGTCTCTTGTCCCTGCTGTTACCCATTAATTTCCTTTCGATTCCTTCACTGTCCCGCAGGGCCACCTGCTCCCCTGAGCTGGAGGAATGGAGAAGAGCTGCCGTACTCCCAAGCCAGCTTTAGAGGGATGGATTGGCCAATTGTGTATTTAATGTACATGCAGATAGTGATTTTTAGAGAATCATGCAAGCTGGAAAAAGTGCAAACCCAAACCCCAGTTGCACAAATGTGAGCAAGTAGTCTGTTATGAGCAGACTATAGTTTGCCTGGAGCCTATAATTTTAGCCCCCACACCTAGAGGGACCAAGCTGGCAGGTACCATGCATGTTAGGTACTCAGGTTCACAGGATCATGGAGTTACTCCCAGCTATCTGACAAAGCTGAAGTGGGTGGGAATGGGACAACTTTAATCTCGGAGGAGGCTGGAAAACCCCAGGCTGCATCAGTGTTTGTGCTGGTTATTTGGGGGCTTGCCAGGCTTGTGGATTGAGTAAGGGGAGGAGGTTGCCAGAGGGCATTTCAACACTGAAATACTGCATTGAGTTGATCAAATCCATATAAAATTTGAACAGCGATGTTAATGCCTTGCTTGTTCTATAGTAAACTTAGTGACTGCATAGCCATACACTGTGATATAAAGACATTGAATTGATTGATATTCATCCAGTGGCTGTTCCTAGAAAGGGAAATAATATTTAATTAGGTAGATTGACTGAGATATGAACGGGAATTGCACAGTGGGCATAACTGTCCTTTGATGCTATGGCAGCAGGTTTCTAATTGTTCATTTCTTCCATTGGATCACTTGCAAATATGAATAAGTATCTATGACAAAAGCACTTTTGTATTTTGTTAGTTTGGGGGGGTGGGTGTCTTTTAGATTTAGTATGTGTCATTCTCATAACTTAGCAAGACAACTGCTACAGTGATATGAAAGCATTCATGAATATTGGGCATTGATTTGGTATTTAACGTTGGCGTGTCCATTCTCAGTGTTGTTTATTCACCAGGCTTGGGGAGCAGGGATGTGGTGTGTGTGAGGAGGCAGCAGTGCTTATGGATGCACAGTTGTACAAGGGTAGATGCTGACACTCCCAAAACAAACAAGAACTTCATCTTCCGTAGGTCCCCTCACTGGGGCTGGGAGGAGGAGAAGAGGAGCATGTGTAGAGGAAAAGCTGCCTTGGGGCTGCTGCCTCCCTTCCAACAGAGGGAGAGCCTCCAGGCTTACATGTGAGAGTTTATCAGTGTCAACACAGGCTTCATTCATTTCCCTGCAGCCGTTCTGCTGCAAGGCAGGTTGTAGGTGGTAGAGGAAGCCTTGCTTCCTCCAGGAGTGCAATTTCAGGCAGCAGAGGAGCATTGCCACAAAAGATGATGTTAATCTGCTTCTATTTTTTGCAGTTTGTGTTTCAAAGACAGGTGATAATAATAAACAGAGGGAGAAACGTAACTGTTCAAGGTTTTGACAGACAAAAGCAAATATTTGCACACTTGCGCTTGCTCCTGCCTTTTACTTGGGATTGCAAATTGGTGAGAGCAATTCATGCCCTCATGGGGTGTGGGCCCACTCTTGCAGCCCTATCATTCATCCTGCTGCTGCTGAGTAGCAGCAGTGCTGCGGAAAGCTTTGTGCCTGGACTGGGGCCGGGGGAAGGGGGCAGAGACTGGAGCAGGGGGGAGAAGGGGATCACTGCATCCAGGATGCCCAGGAGCACTGGTAGGCACCCAGGTTACTTGTGCAGGAGGGGTGTCTTCTGCAACCTAATTTTAGCAGAGTCTCGTTTTCTAGTTCCTCAAGGATGAGGTTCTGACCTTTCTTTTGTGTTTGTGACATGATTTGTGCCACAGGAACAGCTGGGGCACATGGCTTAGAGACACCAGTTTTCCAGGGTGCAGCAGGGAAAGCAGGTGGGGCTTGCTGTCTGCAATAACAGCTTTTCCTTTTTCATGGTCTCTCTCCTCACTGGCTTCCCCCATGTGATTCCTCTGCTTTTATACCTTGTCAGACTTGTTGCACTCACTTTATATTATTACATGAGGCAAAACCTTGCTTTCTTTATGGGGAGCTTATCCCTTTTGCCTCAGGCCCCTTCTCTGACCTTAGCCCATCTGTTTGTAAAAGCCAGTACTACCCCAACCCCATGTTTTCCTTTGCAGAGGGTGTGTGCGGGTTTGTGTGGTGCTGGGATGGGTAGCGAAAGCCTGGCTGATGTGCTTGCTCAGTCACAGAATGACTCAGAGGCTTGGGGTGCCTCGCTCTCTCCACCTGTAAAAGGGGAAAGGATGCCCCATGTCCCTCCTCAGGCAGGGGAGGTCAGGGCTAGGAAGTGTTGTGGGATCCTGTGAGGGATGGTAGCTGGAGCAGGGGGTGGGAAATGCCCTGGTTAATGGGCTGCATGTCCTCATGCTTTTGAGCCTTCTGTGTGGAGTGCAGACCCTGGTTTTCTCTGCCTGGCCAGCATAATCTATAAGGCATAGACAGTATGTACTGTGAGGGTAAAAACCCCCTCTGGCAGACAGGTTACATTAACAAACTGGTGGGAAATGGTAATGCTTAGGGAAGGGCTGCTCAGAGAAACAGTCTGCCGGGAGAAGTCAGGGGGTGAGATTCCTCCATGCTGGAGGCATCTCTGGATGTCCTGGATGAGCGGTCAAAGCCACAATGCAAAGTTAGAGCTGGCTGCCTTGCCACAGCCGCTGCCATGCCCCAACCTTTCTGCTGCTCCTCAGCATCTGGGCTGAGCAAGTGCAACAAGGCATCCCTGCGGGCAGCCGGCCACTGGCTGCTGCTCCTCCCAGGCACAGCAGTGTGTTTTCCAGGTACATTTATTTTCTCTGCCTGTGATATTTGCTAGATTAAAATCTCTTTTTCCCTGGCCAAGTTTAATGTTTTCTGCTGTGCATTTGAGAAAAACGCACTTGATAAGGTGGAAAAAAGCAACTTTTAATTAAGAGATGCACCTAGCAGGGTTTCCTGAGCTGTGTGAACATGCAGAGAAGGAAGAGGGTTTTACGTGTTGGAGAGCATCTTTGTAAACTATCCTCGACCTGTAAGACTGTTAAGTTTTACTGGAGTTTGTATGCATTTTACTTTTGTAATTTTTTAAATGATTTATAGAATTTTATTTTAGGGCAAATTCTACTTTTTGTATGCAATATTCTGATGTGATGTATTTTTATGTTTGAGGAAATGATGTTGAAACCACTGTATACTTGTCATGTAACACATCCACTGTGTCATTTCTTTTTCAAGCTGGAATCTGACCATGAAGTGCGTGTTACTTTACGTACTGGTTGTTGCACATTAAAGAGGTTACTCAGATGTGCTGCCATCACTGCTCATTAATTCCAAGAAAATACAGGGGAATGGTTTATTTCTGCTATAATATTGCCAAGAACCACAGCAGATATTGCTACAAGATGGGGGCTGCTTAGTCGAAATGAATGTAACTTCATCCAACACCCAATCCAGCCAGCAGGAAGATTTCCATCGCTTTTGGTGAGGCTTTTGGTGGAAGTCTGACCCTGCTGTAGGACTGAGGGTCTCCACAAACTAAGGGACATGGGGTGGGCTGGGGCAGAGGTGTCCACCAACAAGCAGGGGAAGGCACTGGTGGCAGTGGTAGCCTGCACTGCCCCACCACATCATCCTGACTGATTTCACACCCTGCCTCATCTGGGCTCATGGCTTGGGATGCTGTAAGCTGGTTGGTTTTCTGTTTCCCACTGTTAACATCTCCGTTTGGGCTTTTGGGAAGGAGACCCCTCACAGTAACCTTCCTTGTGTTTATTCTGCATTTAATGGGAATGGACCCAACCCAGGATCTCTTGATCCGTGTTTATTTTCTAGGACCAGCTCTTCAGTAACACCCCAACTACTTACCAGGGCAAGTTTAAAATAACCTCATGTCCTATTAGTGCTGGGAAGAAATCTGTCAACTCTCATATCATGGAATAACTGGGCCCCACTATTCTTAGCAACAGTCTCTTTCCAGGCTATATATGGGAGCTTAAAGCTCCTCTAATGATACAGTCCCAGTTGTATTTATCTTTGCAGTGTTAACGGAAACCTCCGTCCTTTGGGGGAATGAGAGCAGAGGGTCCGTCTCAGATCCCTGGTGTAGTTCTGTGTGTTGGTGAACCCCCTGTGCTCATTCCTTCACAGAGTGGTTTGGGGTGTTTTACACAGTTTCTACTTTGCTGTTGTCAAAGTCTGCTCTTTTCCTGGCGTAGAAATGATTTATTCTCTCTCTCCCGATCAGCACATCCTGGCTGGGTGCTTGCTGGTGGCTCCCTGTCTGACCGTGCTGGAGTTACACGTGGACAGATGGGCCCTGTGGGATTGCTGGGCTGGGGCCAGGCTGCGTGCAGCCACTCAGTGTTGTGCCCAGGTGTGTGGGGGGGCTGCTGAGATACCTCATGTCTAATGGCCATGGGACCAGCAGAGGCTGGGGGAAAAGTCAGGGCAACTTTAAATGCCAGGTGTGGGTGATTTGGCATCTCTGGGCTGCAGCCCAGTGCCAGGGGATGCTGATGTTGGGGAAAAGCAGCAGCAGCACCCAAATGCAGGTGGGCCTGCCTTTACTTCTTGCTGCAGGTCATGAGGGGGAAGCAGCCGCTGAGCTTCAGCTGCTCCAGGAGCACGGTTTGGGCTGCAACTGGGAGTTTTGTCAAGAATCAGGGCATTCTCCTGTACCTGACACATGCCACTGACGCTGCTCTGCACCCATGGCTACATGAACACAAATTTGCAGCGAAGGCATCCTTTTTCCTATAGCTTGGGCTTGTGCAGGCAGAGGGGAAGCCCAGCGGGTGCATCATGCCAGGACTCCTCGTGCGAGCTGCCAGGACCAGCAGGCTCTCCTCTCCCAGTGTGGGCCGGACACCCAGTGAAGTCATCCTTGGCTAAGGGCTGCAAAATCCATCTTAACTCTTCAGGAGTCAAATGAGCATGGGTGCATGGGAGCACAGCAGTGGGGCAGCCCCAGCTTGTCCCGGGCTGTCAGCAGGATGCTTTGCAGCAGGTCCCATGGCTGCGGTGTGTTTCTTTTTGGAAGCTTTCTGCTTTGCTCCGTATCTGCAGCCACGTCCCAGAGCTGGAGGCGCTCTGGAGGTGCACTCTTCTGGTGCCACCAGGATGGGGCTGGACCCATACCCTTGGAGCTGCAAGGGCTGTGCTGTGAGTAGGCCTGTCCATCCATCTGTTTGTCCATCTGTCTGCTTGGCCATAGACCTACAGCTACAACAAGTACCTGGTTTAAGTGCTAAAAGGCAGTGGACAGGGGATGCAAACCTCCCCACAGGCAGCATAGAGGAAAATGCCGCCTTGGCTGGACCCCAGTAATTGGAGCTCAGGCAAGCGCGGGCAGAGGAAGCACTGGTAGCTGATGAAATGACCCTATGGTGTTCTGAACCTCAAACTCTGCCCAGTATTCTCCTAAACCTGCCTTTGGTGGCAGAGCTGAGGATTGGGATTGTGGGCATGGCCTTGTGGTTGAGTTTTGATGCTGAAAGAAATCTCTGGTGGGCAAAGGAAAGAGTGGCTCTGAGGTTTGTGGTGGGCAGGTGAGCAGCAAAAGCGTGAAATAGAACATCAAAACCTCATACAAAAATAACCTCAACTTCCACTGAAGTGCAGAAAAGACCTTTTTGAGAGAGATTTTCAGAGTAGGTTTCAGCCCATGCTGAAGCATCGCAGCCTGCCCTACACTCATGAGGCACTCAGAGATGACATTTGTTTGACTGGGGCAGAACTGTGTGTCCCCGGGCTGGTCTGCAGAAGTGACCAGAGCACGAGCCCCTACCTCTTAGCCCCAGACCCTACTTGGCTGCTGCAGCATCCAGTGTGGCAGGGACTGCCAGGGACCAGCTGCTCCCCAGATGGGCAGCTTCTGCCAGGCAGACGGCTTTGTCTCTTCCAGCGCCAAAAGAGTGATGGATCAGCAGAAGACGGGAGTAATTGCCAGGAGGCTTTCAGGCAGAAAGCGAGGCTCTCGCCCGTGGACAGGCTGATGTAAGTCAGCATGTAAATCGGGTACAACACAAGAAACTCAGCAGAGCTCCTACAGAAACCTATGCACAAAAAAATGTTGTTGCTAAGAAATGTGAAAATAGAAAACAATAACATGGCTCCTGCCAGGGTAATAAAAGCGTATCAGCGTTAAGTGTGCTCTCTTGTACAGATCGCTTGCTTGTGACAGTAAATTAAGTACTGCAAAAATGGGTGCAGTTTTCTCTGTGGCCATTGATGCTTCACATCATGGAAATAGCAAATGTTTCTGATGGCTGTTCATTACCCTGCGCTTGAGAGGAGAGCAATCCATTGCTGGCTCCATTATTTCCATGACAGCAAGGAAATGACTATGGGAGGTTTAAAAATGAAAGAATACAGCAAGGTTAGATGGATCGAGCCTCAGCAGTCTGTTGCCGTTCACCATGGTCGATGCTAACGCTGGGTCTCTGAGGGACCATGCTGTCTCCAGAGCGATGGAAAACCAGGACTGTCTTTTGGTTACAGCTAATTGCCGGTGCATAAACTGCAAAGTTTGACCTTCGAAGTCTCCAGAAAAGCTGATTTGAAGCGTGACAGTGTTGCAGCACAGCTCCTCAGCCAGGAGACACCTCTGCCCCACAGCCAGAGGACCTGTAAGTGTTTGCTGGCTCCCAGATCTGCTTCAGTTTATGCAAGGGTGCATTGCATCATCCATGTTCAGCAGCAGTACACACCATGGAGTTGATAGGTGGATGTGGTTGATGTACACAACACCAATGTTTCATTGTCATCTATATAGTTTTCAAATAAAAGCAAGCCAATCTTACATGGTTGCTGCCATGGGATGGTCAGCGCAGAGTCAGTCACAACAAAAAAATGTGTGATTAAACTATGGTCACAAAATAAACCTGCCCTACGAGTATACCAGTGCAAAGCAGGAAAAGGCAAGAGCCTACCCAGCTGCCAAGAGCCATTCCTATCCCAACAAACAAAATTTCCTTGGCCTGATTCAATCCTTTCCCCAGAGGAAAATGGCTTGGTTTGCAGATATTGTGAGTGGATTGGATGTTTGAAATTTGACCAAAGATGGGCTGGGGAAAGGGGGAAAGGAGAGAAGGGGAGGGTGTGGGGTGTTACCTTGGAAATGGACTGATATTTTACCCTAAAGGCCTAATTTTCTCCATCCCTGACTATGTCAGGAGTTAATTGTCCTTACCTGATGTGATGGGGGGGGTGGTGGTGGTGATGGGGATGTGTTGTGTTTATTCTTTTGGAAGCAGGCTTGGGCAGTGCTGAACTCTGGCACTTTCTTGGTTAATTCAAACCTCAGCTTTTTAAACAGAAAGTGCAGTGACAACTTCATGAGTGGCTTTTTATGAATTAACAGAACGAACCATGTCAAAATGCTTTTCAGCTGTTAGCAAAACAGCATTTTTGATGAATCTCCAAAGGTTTTGGTAATTGAGCTCTGTGTTGAAGAGTGTGTGGTCTCTCAGCTGTACGCTCAAGGGGAAAAAGCACAGGAGAAGCCATGGGAAGCAATGTGCTTGCAAAAGAGGGTCGAGCACATTGAGGAGGTGCTTCCTCTGCGCTGATACCTGCCCTGAGGTGGCTGCACTGGATTTAAGCTGACTCAGAGGCTGTTGCTGGGCTTGAGGACTCTGCCCTGCCTGGTCACAGCAGCAGGGCTGCACGGGCTCTCGTGGATCAGTGAAATGCCTGTGTGGACAGAGGGAGATTCAGGAGTCAGAGCCAGAGCTTCTGATCATGTCATGATGGTGGGACCAGGGGCACTGGTGGGGGTGCTGGGCACTAACAGGGGTGCTGAGCACAGCAGTAGGAGACCCACTTGGGGCTTTTCTGTGTCGCCACAGCCTGAGTGCTTTCCAAGGAGGGTGTCTGCGTGGCAACCTGCCTAGCCACAGCTCCAGCAGTGTGTGAGGATCGTGTATGAGAGGGCCAGAGCCTTGCTCAAAATCAGGCTGCTGGTTATCTCTTATTTCTGCACTATCTGCAGGACATGGTGCCTCTTCAGAGGAGGAAATTAACTTGGTCTGACATGATATGCTCTTGATAATGCCCTGGTGCCAGCACGCAGCTGCTCAGCCGCTCTGCAGTGGTTACAGCTTGCTCATCCAAGCCCTTGCTCCAGCACTTTTGCTGACATCATTAACTGGGCTGGGCTGCAATTCCCTGCCCGTCCTTTCCTCCATAACACCGTGTGCCGGCTGTACACTTGCCCAGGCAAGTGCCCCACCAGCCATGGATGTTTCCAAGTCTTGACGGGAAAGAAACCACCAGCAGAAGAGCTTCATACGGAGGGCCAGGGCTAAGACAGGTTTGTCAGTGCCGCATCTGGCTAAGGGCATCCCTAAAATATTTATTGTAGAGTCCTGGAGGAAGCATGCAGACATGAATCACGAGGAAACTCCTGCTTTTACCTGTTCCTCCACTTCTTATACTGACCCTTGAGTAAAGGGGGGTTGGAGGGGAGCTGTGCAGCCCTGGGGCTTTGGCTTAATAAAAACCTGGTGGGGAACCTGCAAGGTAACTGTGGGGTAAACACGGAAAGCTTTGTTAGGAGTTACAGAAGGAAAAGCATACAGGTGAGGTGAGAGATCTAAAGTGCACTGAGGCTACAAGTGAAACTGCAATGGTAATGAATCAAATTAGCAACTAGAAAAAACTGCTGTGGTAAACAGATTTTAAGGAAATTGAAGATAGGTTCCAATGTGATAACGTTTTGTTCTAATTGTGCGCAGAAGTGGCTTGATGCAAAACAAAAACCTTTCAGAAATGACCTCCCTGTGTTATCGTGCAAGCTAACTAGGAAAAAAATCCATCTTACAGCAGATTTGTTTTTACTGATCTTGTGCCTCTCAATTACTTTTTAATGGTCTGCATTGAAAAGAAATTCCTGTATGCACACTTGAGAATATGAAAACACCCAAATGATAGCTCATGATTTACTAGGATTAAAGTATTATGTATGCAGGTGTAGCACGTTTCAGGTTATTAGTAATCCAATCTATTTTTTATGACATTATGGTGTAATTTTCTGTATGAAACTTCAATATATGTCTTGAGCTGTATCGGAACATAAACTAAAATGTTCCTGACTCTGTCACTTTTCATGGTCTTTACTTTGATTAATAAATGCAACAAGAGCTATAACGTTCTTCAATATGAGGCTACAATCATCCTTCAATCAAAACGTGTCCCTCAGCTTTTTATAACTTCCCACATCAATATGTAGCGCTTATGAAGGAGCAGCAGTAGAACTGCATTGGAACTGAGCACATGCGCCTGAAAGGACCTGCGGAAGCTGATCTCCATGCCAAGGAGCTTGGTGTCATGTGCGGAGAGCTGAGAGCAGAGGGGAGACGTACGGCAGAACTGGATGTGGATTTGACACCCCGAATTCCAGACAGATTTGATGTTACCTCACTGGGCACCTTGGCAGAAATACTGCTTTTCAAATGCACCCCAGGTTTGAGGTGGAGCTGTACTCAGATATGCAGGCTTCCACAGAAAGGGAGTTGAATTCCAGTAACAGGCTTCAGCGTTTCACTCAGTAACACAATTTTGTAACCACTCAGTCTTCAATTCATGACACATATAATCCAATCTCAGGCCTCAGGATGCAGCTGGAATGCAGGCAGGGAGGAAGGATGGACGCTGCAATTTCCCATCCCTGCACAAGCAGCTGAGTCGATTTTGCATTGCCCTTGACCACCAGCATCAGGAGGAAGCTCCTCCACGTTCCTTCCCTCTGACCTTCCCTGCAAGCACTGCTCGGCAGCCACAGAGGGAAATAACTCACAGGCTTCTCGGGTTGGTCTGTTTTATTTCTGAATTATTCTTTACATTGTATAATATATAAAAATACAGAGTACCCCAAAAAATTCACAGTGTCTAAAGGCAGTGATTACAGTCTAGGTCACCTTTATACTAAAGTACCATCAAGTTCAATTGCATAGGAAGGGTGATGTGCCTTCACAACAGAGTCCAATAATACTCTCCAGGTTTTGCTATTTTAGGGCAAGCATTCCGTGTTTGCATCATAATTTCCGATGATCCAGTATTGCATCTGTCACTCTCCCACCTCAACTACAAGCTAAATCCTGTCATTTCCATCGAACATACCATTCATCCTCCCTGAAGCGTTCTCTGTGGGAATGCTCCTAATTAACCACCTCGCTTTTAGGTATGCGCAGGTTTGGATGTCAGCTAGGGAGGGGTGTGTGGATGGAAACCACACTGGCATGCAGCTGGCTGGCTTTTATGTTGTTTGACATTTTGTTGCTAAAAAACATTTTTGCTTAGGTTATTAATGGCCCATCCATGCCGACCTCTGCTTGACTCCATGGCATGCGAATGAACAGCATCCTGCTGACAGAGGTTTCAGAACTTGAGTGCAGTGTTAATACTTTTCATGATCAGATTTGTTTAAAACCAAATGGGGGCTGGGACTTGCAGAAAGCTGAATGCTGCTCTGGCAGCACCGAACCTGCTTGAATAGAAATTTACAGCTGCAACTGGAGGCAGAACAGGGGAAAAATCAAGTTCGAGACCCAAGCGTGTGTCAGATGCTATTGAGCACTTGATTTTGTGGCTCTCTAAATAAAGGGTTATTGGTTTTGCTCCTCCAGCCAGGCCTAATGCAGGTGCTACCATTTCACGGAGGGCCTAAAAGAGATATTTCCAACAGAACATCTGAGACAGGGTAAGTACAAGGACCCAGCTCCAGAGAGGCTTCTGTCCAGTTTTGAAGTTTCTGGCAATCAAAATTTGTGGATTTTCCCACCTACCCCAGATGTATTCTTGAAGGTGCTTGAAGTTTCCTCCTAACAAGCTTAAGGAGAAGATTTGCCTGTTTGAGTCTGGGCGCTGGTCATGTGGGCATTAAAGTGATCTGTGGGAAAAAAAATCCTTCAAACCCGATTTACTGGGTATTTCTCTGTTACTCCAGACAGCTCCAAGGGGTGCTGTGCCTGCCATGTATGCAGGCTGGCTCATGGGAGGTGACAGGGTGAGGAATAGATGCAGAGCCTTAGCCATGAATGCTGGAAGCTCCAGAGACACCCATGGCACCAAGTACCTGACTGCCATGGCCTGGTGGCTTCTCTGGGCCCCTGTGAAAACAAAAAGCCGTGCGTTTGCAGGGTTCATTTTCCCTACATTTGGCACTAAAACCTCCTAGTGCTATTATAAAGCAAGGCTTCTTATGCCGATCAATAACTCAGAAGGCAACTGCTATCTTCTTTACCATGGAAGGTGACATTTTCTCTGTTCTAATAGATGACGTCTTCTGGCTAATGGTACAATATTTGTTACTCCTACTTGCTATTTCAATTTTCTTTGCACAATTAGTCCCTACTTGTAATTACAAAAACAACAGAGTGATACATGAGAGATACAGGAGGCTTCTTCAGAAAATATAAGCAGTAACAGGAATATTTTTCTTAATCATTCTTAATCAGAAGTCATTCTTAACCAGAATGATTTAGGGGAGAATCAGCATTTCTAACTAGAAAAATCAATTTTCTTTTCAATTAAAAAATTATATTTCATTTACCTCAAAAGCGTTGGGGCTTTTTTTTGAAACTAATGGGAAGGATGCTATATTTTTACAAGATTTCTTCATTTTGTCCCTGTGAATTTGAATACCAGCACTGCCTTTCTTATTCTAAGTTTCCTCTGCAGGCATTTTGTTAAATATATATATTGTGTATGTATATATTATAAATATATACTGTATCTATCCACTGATAGATGTATACACTATTACAAAAAAAAGAGTAAGCTGTTACACAAACTTTACATTTACATTTTTTATATATATATTTTTATATATATATATATATAACTTTCCCCCACTATATTTGGTACAAAGAATAAATCAATCTCAGTGGACAGCAATTTTCTCTCCAGGTGGGCTTAACATCAGATTAACACTGGAGGCATCAATTATCTGCCCCAGACATGAACTCCATTCCTACTCTGTTGATTTCAAACCAACCATCTCATTTTCCAAATGTAAGGCATTAGGAACAGTGGTGGTAAGACAATATAATTTCTTCTATAGTATCTGTACAATTCATACGCTTAAGAGCAGCCTGGCTCATATGCTGAACATTCAAGTGCGCCTTTAGAGCAACAGCACCTCTCATACTGAGGTACCATCAATCAAGTGATTTGGCACAAGTTATTTCTGGTGGGTGACAGCTGATGAAGTAAAGCCCAACAGCAATGGCACAGCACAGCCTGGATAAGGCCATAACGCACACCCCGTCTGGAGGCAGAAAGGCAGCCACTTCCATGGAAAAGGAAGAATGGCCTAATTAAAGATGTTTCCGCTACATACTTGGCTGTAAGATTTCAATCCTATTTTTACATAATGTATATCCGAATCATACCCAAAGGGTTTGCAGAGAACCAGTGTCCCTAGACCAACACAGGAACTGCCCAGGTTCCCCTTCTGTCTATTAGAAGTGAAGGAAAAAATACAGAGAGAGCAAGATGAGTCTTTTGGAAGCAATGTTCCTGAACTAAATGCACTTCCAGTGCACTTTCAGATGGCCTTACAAATAGGAAATTTTAGCAACTTTAACATCCAGCTGCAGGAGCAATTTAAGCTGCTACAGATATTACAGACCTGATGATCAAGGTGCTGAATTACCTGGATGCAAGAATATCACTGTACCTGGTGTTACTAACCTGCCACACATTAGGCAGCTAATAAAAAATGCAACCCTCACACTGCATTAACATTGTCCTTAAAGAACTTACACTCATGCAAATAGAGAGTAATATGTGTTCTATTTTTTTTTTATTGTGCTCTCTCTCCTCTCTCCTGGATTCTACTTTCTGCTCAAATGGAGTCTACAGACCCTTGCTGTGATTGCCAATTATATCAGAAAGGGCTGAATCCATTTGGATGGCTGGTAAGAAGAAATGGCTTGATGAAACTATAACCACAGGCACCACTCCCAAAGCATCTGCCCTCCAATAGCCTACAAAATATGCACCTCCTGAGCACAATGGAAGTAATGACCTATCTTGGTGAGCTGAACATTTAAAAAAATCCAGCTGCTATGTGGCATGTTGGGAAAAAAAAAACCAGGTTTACATCATGTTATTCTGTGAAGCTGAAAATGGAAAAAGGTTGAAGGAGGAGGGGGGAGAAAAAAAAAGGAAGAGAGAAAATTATAATGATTGTAAAGTTTGACTTGTTCCCATCCCCCCAAACTCCTGCTGCAATTCTGCCATGTACATAGTAATTGCAGAATGTATCAATACAAGGAATCTTCTGAGGAGGAAGCTTGGAGATGGCTTTGATTTTACAACAGCTAGAGTAATCTTGAGAGCCAATGTTTTTTTCTGAATCACATAAATTAAAGCTGGGAAAATCCCATCCTCATGGCTTAATGTAATAGATTTTAACCCCCCCTTTAGGTCAGGATTTTCTGAGTTGCTAAGGGGCCATGTAAATCAGCGAGGCAGGTGATTACGGCATGAGGCACAAAGGCATCGCTCCTCAAATGGGATCTAGGAGCCTAGGAAGAGCCTCCCTCCAGGTGCTGGCACTCGCTACCAGCGCTCTCCTTCTACCCTGGTGATCCTGCTTCACTCCCACAGCTCCCACTGCAGCCATGCCGGCAGGGGAGTTAGGGCCACTGTGCCTACTTGGAGGGCTGCAACAGGCTGCTTCAGGAGCTTCTGGCTGCAGCAGGAGCTCTTGACCCCACTGCTTCAAATGTGAGTGCATCTATTTAAGGGCACCTCTCTCTCTCTCTCAGTTCCTCTGTTCTATTTCACCCAGTGAACAGAGCAGAAGCAGGATGAGCTGCTAAATTAGAAAAACAGCTGCTGAAAATGACGGGCACCACTGAGCCTAAGGTGTCCCCATGGCAGTGCTAATGACCTCACTTTACTACAAACATCCCTACAGCCTTCAATCACTGCAAAAGTTGGACAAAGTAATTTAAAGTGGGAGGCCTCTTTATTCGTGCCTTCTGGTGAAACCACTGTAACACAGGCTTACAGAACTGTGTCGGATTTCCTTGCAGGAAAAGCAATATACTTGTCACTAACAACACAGTCTTTCTTCCTTTCCTACTGGCTGCCTACATGAAAGAGCTGAGTACACAGCCCAACCTGGGCTTCCAAACAAGCAACTGCAAAGGAATAGCACTGAGAAATGATCGGTGCCAGCTTACAGCAAAATCTGAAACAAAGCAAAGCCAAACGGGACTGCTGGCAACATGGCTGAGTCAATGGCCACGTAAGGGCATGGCAATTGCTCGAGTAAGATGCACACGACAAAGCCAACTTCGGGACCACATAGAGCTCATGCGTGTTTCAGGGTGTACTTTTATCTCATGCTCAGTATTGCAACATTCTAAAATCCTTAGCATCAGGAGTTCATTATAAATATTTAGAAACACTGAATGGTAACAGCGGTGAACTTGTCCACGTTGCTAACACATTGGATGTAATTGTACATTAAGCACCAGCAATAAGTTTCCTTTTTGCCAAACAAACAATTATGTCAGACAAACATCTGGTTGTAGACAACATGGCTTCTGCATCAAACTAATACAGTTCTTGTAGACACGGTCACACACATACACAAAATTACATTTCAAGGCTGGATATACTCTTTAATAATACTGCTGCCCCAATTTACTTCAATAACTGCAGCAGCATTTGTTCATTGGGTTGTTTTTTGTTCAGAAAAATTAAAGAGATATTGGCAAACAACGCACATTACTCAGCTGTGTTACTATTTCATAGAGTACTGACTGGAAGACACTGTAAGAATGTGCAGCAGACTTTCTGGGTCATGTCAGACTATGCAAACATTCCGTACAAAAATACCCTCCCTCTGAAAAGTCAGAATTATTCACTCTTTGAAAGTAAATGAACTAAAAACCAACAATAAAACAAGAGGAAAAAACCAGCCTAAAGCACGGTGATTTCCCACAAGAAGAGCATGGCCTCTAAAGTTGCCTTTCCTGGCAGACGCAATCAGGATCAAAGCTAGAACAAAAAGAGTTAACACCGTCTTAGGAAAAAAGAAAAAAGGAAGAAAATAAAAAACGCCCATGGCTCTTGCACGGCAATCATCACATCTTTTTTTTTCCAGTGATTCAAGCATCTTTGTTTGTTAAGCACTCCAAGTTCACGTCTCCGATGTTATTCCAACATTTACTTTTCTCAGTGTCTCACTGCCTGTATAATTTTCTTTCAATTAAGACTGGAAACGTTCTGGAAAGCTTCTTTGGGCAATGCAATTTGTTTGTGGTGTTGTTTCTCATCAGCTGAACTGCATATTACCAAAGAAGGCTGTGGAAAGTATTTCCTGTAACATGAAAAGACTCTGTTGAAGATACAGGGAACACTGCCCCAGAAAGTCACTTCTTTTTGTTTGTTTGTTTTTTCCAGAAACATAAAAATATGAAAAATTAAAAAAGGAAAAGAAAACAAAAAAAAGTTGTTGGCACGATGGAGTCCCACTCAGCCTGTCTCATGAGCTGCCTGTCATCCAGCGCACCATTGCTACCCTGTCTCAGGAAGGATGCACCTCACCAGACACTGCTGCCCCAGGAGGCCACCCCACGCCTTGCTTAGAGT
This sequence comes from Psilopsiagon aymara, assembly GCA_024733675.1. NCBI lineage: Eukaryota > Metazoa > Chordata > Aves > Psittaciformes > Psittacidae > Psilopsiagon > Psilopsiagon aymara. Next base: position 2,549 of record JANRGW010041815.1, on the reverse strand, counting down.
GCACCCACGTATTGTGTGCTGCTGCATGGTGGCCACTGAGCCCAGCACACAGCCACCTCCTTGTGACAATGTTGGCCTTGGACAACGACGCTGATGTTCCAGCCATAAACAGTTGCAGTAGTAAGAGCCATCTCCAGACAAATATCCACAAAAGCACTGCAGAATGGTCCATGTGTTTTTGTCCTTGCAAGGAGATGTGCTGTTTACAAGAAATACAATTAACCAAAGGAAAAAAAAGACCCTACTGTACAATATTTACACCTAGAGGCTGAGCCAGTATTTGGTCCATAAAATCAATTTAAAAAAAAAATTCATATAGGAAGTTATCCAGTCTTGTAGGATCTGTCCATCATCAGCTGTTGACAAAGGTCCTTCCAGGGGAGGCCTCAGGCCTGTAGTCATATTTATTCAGTGTACTGGGATAATAGGTTGTCGTGTACACATTGGTTTGCTGCAATGGGTAGAAGTTGGTCCTGTCATCTGGTATCAAATTGTTCTTATTAAGTGTCTGTAAAAGAGAAGAGGACATGACAAGGATGGTAATGGTGCCACATAATTACTCTTAACTACCTGCAGACACCTCCCTCTCATCTGCCTTCTCTGTCAAGGTCTCGGTTGCAGCCACCACCGCCTTCCCTCCAGCTGGGAGAGTAAGACAGTACATCACACTCACTATGGGGCTAGTCTGTTGGGGACCACAGCTCCTGCCAGGCCTCCTTTGGTGGACCTGTGCTTAGCTACTGCTAGGGCCAGAACCCAGAGCCTTCTCCAGAGACCTGGAGTCTCCTGGTAGATGGCATGTTGTCTGAACATCATTGTCACACAAAACCATGCTGGGCCTACACAAAAGCTGGTGATAAATGGCAGCGCTCAATCTAATCTCTTCCAAAATGCTCATGTTACAGACTGCATCTCCTTCTCAAACCAGTTGCCAAACGGCAGCTTTTTCTCTTTGGAAGAGCAGGTGCGCATTTACCTGATCTCCATCTCCATTGGTAGATATCCAGGTTTGGACCCCCCGATATTAAGTGTGTCACTTCTGTAAGCTACAGTATAAGTAACAAATCATGGTCACTTTTGGAAAAACTAAAATGACTTTAAAAAATCAACAACCATGTAACAACTGTTGGCAATAATAACGTAAGGTTGAGAACCACAAATGCCCCTGTTACCATAAAAATTTAAAATGTGTTTTTTCCCCCCTCCCATTTCCCCCCCTCCTTCTTTGCTTTTTGCAAGAATTAATATTACTCTTCCCACCAGCAAGCAGGTGGCTGCTTTCCCCAGATTAAAGCCTGTTGCTATGCCAGCTGTCACCTATGTACGAGGATTAAAATCCCATTTGTGTGTGTGTGCAATAGTTTTATGGAACTTTCTCCTGCATCTTTACAGTCATTTGATTTCTGTGAATTTGCCTGAGGAACTTTTATGATAGTTTTTTCAACTAACCCCTAACTTAAATTTCTTATACATATCTCTGGCCTATGTTGCTCCTACGTGCACCTTTAATGGTTGTTCTGCAGGGAACTCACTCCTTTGATCTGGGAGTCAACGCTAGAGTGTTTGCTACAGCAGCCTCATGATGAGAGCAAGGCACATTTAAAGAGGGTATGAGCATCTCTCCTGTCTGGAGCAGAGAGATGGAGAATTCTAATGAGGTAACTAGTCCTAGGATCTAATGGTTGTTCTGCAACAACCCGATGCTGCTGGGTGAGCCACTTTAGCTCTGTTCCCCCTTGAGAGAAACACCTCATACCTGACCCAGCTCAGGGATAGATGAAAATTAATTAACTAATGCTTGTCCATGAAATACCCATCTCCATTGGCTTTACTTGACTCATGTAACTTCAGCCCCCTACACTTTAGGCACTCTGGATCCATCGATAAAAACTGCTTTCTGGAGAAGCCCCTATTTCCCCCCAGCCCTGGCAGCACTGGGGCAACATGCCAACAGTGGGTGCTTAACTCAGAGACTACAGTTAGTGGGGTCTCACCCTCTGTACATCCCCGTTGCACAGTCAGGGTGTAGCCACTGACTACTGACTGCTGAAATGATGAGAGCTATCCCTGGGCTCAAAGAGAAGACCACAGGCAGTACATTTATCTCCCAAATCCTTTGTGATTGAACAATTTTACTGCATGGGGAAGGGAAGAGGAGAAGGAAAAAAGAAAATGCTTTCTTCAAATCTGATAGCAGACTGACAGCTACAGATACCCTGGGAGATGCAACTCCCAGCTTCATACAAGATCTTAGGAGGAAAGGTTTTCCTGTGGCAAAAGGACCCTGGCAAAGAAATTTGCCAATTGCTGAACTACTGAATTGTAGAATTATAGAATAGTTAGGGATCATACAGTTCCAACTCCGTGGCGTGGGCAGGGACACCTCACACTAAACCATACCACCCAAGGCTATGTCAAACAGCCTTGGAACACTGCCTGGGATGGAGCATTCATAACTTGTTTGGGCAACCGATTCCAGTGCCTCACCACCCTCACAGTAAAGAACTTCTTCCTCATATCCAATCTAAACCTCCCCTGTTTAAGTTTGA
>JANRGW010041814.1:0-16534 GCA_024733675.1 Psilopsiagon aymara | reverse complement strand
GGAAGTTTAGATTGGATGTGAGGAAGAAATTCTTTACTGTAAGGGTGGTGAGGCACTGGAATGGGTTGCCCAGGGAAATTGTGAATGCTCCATCGCTGCCGGTGTTCAAGGCCAGGTTGGACATAGCCTTGGGTGACATGGTTTAGTGTGAGGTGTCCCTGCCCATGGCAGGGGGATTAGAACAAGATGATCTTAACGTCTTTTCCAGCCCTAACTATTCTATGATTCTATGTCAGGTATTAAAGCCAGCAGAAGGAAAAGGGCATTTAAGTGAAAAGAGTAAGCAGCAGCAAGTGAGAGTGTGGTGGTTGTGCATATATTTTAATTCAAATTAGCATAAACAAGGATAGCCACTCTTGATTGTGTTCCAAGGCTCCTTAACTTTTAAATAGTTATCTTAGTACTGTGTCACAAAGATGTGTAAACTGAGGTGGTTTATTTTCACCTCATAATGGTGCTTCAAGTCCTAAAGTATAAAATACTACTGTGAACATATGAGAACATGCAAGTCCAAACTGGCTCTGAAAAATTTCTCAAGGTCCTTTGAGAAATAAACATTGGAAAATTAGAATTAGAGCATATTTAAGGCATGGTGAAGGCGGTGGTTAGCAAGACCAAAAGTGGGAGGTGGGGGCAGCAGTTCATTGATGTGTTTTTCAGGACTGTTTTCTGATGTTAAGCTACATGGGCCCATGAAGCTACCATCCAATGCTTTGCACCATTGCGGTCTTGAATATAGCAAATATTCCAAGAGCTGTGTCTGTATGTGCAATCTGCGATACCAGATCTGTTCTCTGTGCTGTCATTCAATGTTGTACACTTTCAGCATTAACCCCATTTTTCGTTTTGTGCTCCTCTTAGTACGCCATCAGTGTTTACCTGAGCATCATGTGTGTATTTGCTTTTAATATTCTTCTCTGAGGCTTGTACATTTCTTTTATACTTATGCAAGAACTTGATTACATTTCAGAATTACATTATTTTTTTCCCCTCTTGATATTCTGCTTGACCAATAGTAAACAGAAGGGATGTTACTGGTGTGTTACTTCTGTTGAGACTTGACTGCTGCATCTTCTCCCTCTGTGTAAACCCAAGGGTGTCTGTACGTATTTAGACGCAGCTCAGGCTAGACACTTGGCTCCTCCTTGTTTGAGCACCTTTGACTTGTACTACATAATATGTTTTGGTAGCATAAGGCAGGGGTTTACTTGAACACATGCAAAACAGAGATGTTAGCCCTGTATTTGTGAACAATTGAATTTATTATGGAGAAATCATCTAATGCTTTATATTGGTAACTCAAAGGTAATTTCTTTTTATCTAAAAGAGCTAATTATATATTTACACCCCAATTATTTCTATTTAGAAAATTAAGCCTGTTTTATTCTGACATGTTGGATCATTTAAAATGTCATAATACTGTGTTGCATAGTTTTATTCCGTTACTGCCAGTACAAAGAAATTAATGTCCTCACTGAGTTGTCAGTGTCTGCTAATTCAGAGATGACAGAAATGTGTTAAAATATATTCAACCTATAATGTTTATCTTGCTTTGCACTTAATTTGTTTCCCTTCTACTGTGTTGAAAAATACCAAGTGTACATAAAATAATGAATAAATAAAGCAAAAAAAAATAGTATTTGTCTACATTCATTGACCTTCTGTGCATTCATTTTAACCAACAGTGAAATAAAACACAAAATATGATGCATTCAGAGGAATAGTTTGGTCATATTTTTATCACTGTTCATTTTGAAATAACCTACCCCAGATGTTTTTAGACGCAGATTTGTGAGCTTTTTTTTTTTTTTAATAGAAGAATATTATTTAATATTTAGCTTACTGTAGCTCTGTGAAAGCACATGGAACTTAGATGCCTTTCATACAATAGATGCTTAGCTGCTTGAAACAGTCTGTGATCTAGGTACACAGCAAGAGATAACAGGTGTATATAGACAGAAGGGACATACAGACAGACATCTGCATAGACAGCAGATGTACCAGGAGACACCTCCAAGGGAAAAAAAAGTTAAATTTCTTACAAGAATAATTTCCTACTCTATCTCAAATTATGTTAACGTAATGTATCTCTTAATCCCTTTAATTATACAGGTGATGATGTAGTTGTGTCTAAATGTTGTAGAACTTACGTGATATCAGAACTTATCAAAGGTACTACACAGTTCTGGAGCTTTGAAAATGGGTACCAGAAGGGGGCAGGCAATGGAGGACTTCATTTACACAGAAGAACCCAAATACTGACCTATACAGGTCTCTTACAACCCAAGCCATTCTGCAGTTCTATGAAATGAGTAACTGCTTTGCTAGTCTTTGTCGTCCTCTTTTTGTGAATTGTCTCAAAGGTTTATTGGTTCAGAAACTGGTGTTGGTCTCATCAGTGCCTTTTTGGTTTAGGCAAAGTTTATTAAGTGTTACATTTGCCTGGTACTGCTAATTATCCAAGACAGTGCTCCTACTACAACAAATTGAAAGCTTTGAGTTGCTTTCTTGCATCTCTAAGGAAACTTTTATTAAGACTTTCTATCTCCAGCACCTACTGAAGTGTTCAGCTTTTGTACCACAACTTTGCCTGAGGTCAGTATCATTTCAAACATGCTAAAACTATCTTCTAGCACCAACTTACAGCTTCTGGCACTTCTGATTGTTGAGAAGTGTAAGGACAAGACTGAACTCGACTTTTGTGCATCTTGGACAAAGCAAAGCTGACATTTCAGAACTGCCCTGGTTCTGATAGATACCTGTTTCTTAGTGCTGCTTTCTCAGTATTGAAAGTTCACACATGCACCTGAAAATTACCAGGCGTCTCTTTTCCTCTGTATGACACTTCTGGTCATGCAAAGGCTATGAAAACCACACAGATACAGCCAGACGACAAAACATTTCAGGACTTCCAGGCTTTAATGCCTGAGAGCCTGTAATACACTTTATTACATTATTACTTGGTGGGAGTGTGTTATTATTTGGGAATGTGAAAGCAGTTACACGTTCTCTATACCCATGTATCTTATGTATGTCCAGAGGGAGAGAGGAAAGTACAGTGTTCTATGAAAATGTTCTAAACCACAAACCTGTCTCTGTTGCTTAAAGACACAATTGACAATCCTCACTGAATTTAAACAGAGCACTGTAGATCTGATACCATGCATGCTGCAATTGCTTATTCACTGGTAAAATCAAATGTCATCATGTACAGTGCAGGCATTTATTATTACAAACAGATTTTAACATAATACTTTTCCTTACAGTTTTGAAGAGCTAGAAATAAAAATGCCCTGATGCAGTAACCAGACGGTTTTGAATTGCCAAATAGCCTTAGGAGTTAAAATAAGTGCAGCAGCATTTTTGTAAAGATGTTGTGTCCATCTCTCTGGGTACAAATCAGAATGACAGAATGATTTGGGTTGAAAGAGACCTTAAAGCTCATCCAATTCCAACCCCCTAAGGTTGGGGCATGGACACCACCCACTAGACCAGGTTCCTCCAAGCCCTGTCCAGCCTAGCCTTGAACTCTGCCAGGGGTGGGGCAACCACAGCTTCTCTGGACAACAAACGCACAAACAATTTTGGTTCAAACTTCAGGCCAGTAAGTCTCTGGGTGCGGTAGGAGCCCAGTGCTACAGTCTGCATAGTTCTTCTGTAAGAAGGATAAATCAGAACTAGCCTTGTTAATAGGCTACAAGCTCAGGGCTCAAAGTGAAAAATAAAGTAAAACAAAAGGATAGTACGCTGAATGTGACAAGGATGCAATTGGCAGACCACATAGGTAATTTTTTTTATAGTATTTTCATCCAATAGTAAACATAACAATTTGGGCAGCTGTTAGTGTAGCACAGGAGGCCTCCCTCTCATAGAAGGATCAAGAGCACCTGGTCTAAATCAGTCATTTAAACTATCAAAAGCAGCTCGGAGCTGACAGAAAGTGTAATGGGAAATACAAAGTTGCATTACCTCTAAGAAAGTGTGATTGATGTGAGCAATTCTCAGTCCTTCTTCAAGATGCTGCTGGAGATGGTTGGGTCTGGGTCTGCTTTCACTTCCCAACACCTGTTCCCAGGATGCTGCTGCTGGGAGCAGCTGTTCCCTCACAGTGACTGCGGAAAAATGTCAGAGTGCTAAACTGCTTAATTGGGCGTTCTGCAGCTGCGTAAAACAAGCGTGTTTCAGATGAACTTTAGAGGACTTCCTGCACGGTATCTCTGCTTGGAGAAGTCTTCACGGCGTTCTAGCAGTTGTTTCTGTTTAGTAAATGCAAAGGGTTTGCATGCAAAGTTGTCTGACCATCATATGGAGAGTTCACTGAAGGCAATGACGCTCTGTCTTCCGCGTTTGTGTAGTCATTTTTCCCATACAACACAGTGATAGAATGCTTTGCAGTAGCTCCCATTCCTCCAGCAGACATCTTTCCTTTAAGGCCTGCAACCACTGCCTATAGTTGAGCATGAGAATCTCGTCTATTTTAAGTGGCTGGGGAAGGGGAAAGAAGTGGTGGGTAGGTACAGAGCCTGTAGGTGGGCAGCCTGGACTGTGTCGATATCAGCACTGTGCCTTCTGAGTGACCCGGGGATGAGTTACTGAACTTGTAATTCACTTTCCATTTGCGTGTGATCAGGTAATACTTACTGTATCTCATACTAATGTGATTCATGGAGAACGTAATGATTTAGTCTTGCATGCTATTTATCTTTGAATTGTCTAAGGTAAAGGATTTGTGAAATACATGGGGTGCTGATCGAACCTAGAGATCTGCAACTCCAGTCTGATTTTTATATATATATACTTCTAAATAATTCAGTCTTTTCAGAGAATTACAGCAGCTTTCAAGTTAAGTATTGATCCAGGGGTGTTCTGCTGCTCTCCAAAAGGAGCAGAGGCTTTCACATCTGTGCCTCCCCGCATATCTTCGGAACAGAGGCAGGGATTGAGATTAACGATCTCCATCTAATGATCGGGTGCTATCTGCCACCTGACAGCAAGCAGTCAGTCATGAGGGGTGGGGTGACAGCCCACTCTTTTGTGTTTCCTACACATATGGTCCTCAGGCAGTTTTGTGTCTTCCAGTTGGCAGGAGCTGAACCTGAGTTCTGGCAGCTCGAGCTGCTGTGTTCAGCTGCAGGTCTGGACTGGAGGAGTTTAGTGCCACGCAGCAGTAGATGGATCACCTTTGCGCAGTGCATGCAGTTGATCTGTGGTGTGTATCGTGCTGTACTTTCAATGTTACAACCATGTGTCATGTAAAATTGTTGAATGCATTTTTTATTAATAGACTCTTTTTTTCCTGAAATGCTGCAAGAGACTAGGTGAAAATGTACACTCTTTTCTGCAAGACAGAAAGTGTGCTGCCTTGCTCCCTTGCCTATCTTTTTCCTCAGAACAACACTGTCTCCTTGAAAAAATCCCAACACTTTTTCCCCAGAAATCTCCTACAGAGATTTCTGTTATGGGTTTAAACTTGGAAGAGTGAGGGAACTCCAGCTCCTTCTTGCCTTTTTCTGTTTGCTAGATGGCTAGTACCTGTTGTGGCCACACTTGCACAGAGCAGCAGGAGCTGCCCAGGGAAGACAGAAAGCCTGTTCCTGCGGCTGAGAAACAGCAATGCTATATTTTGCCTCAAAACTAACAGCAAGGAGAAAATGGGTCATATTCACTTGGAATGCTCCTCCATGTTGGGTAATGAGTTGGGATTGAGGCATGTCGATGAGGCTGTTGCTCATGTTTTACAGCTGTTGCCTCTAAGTACTCCTGCAAACCCCACAGCATGTTCTTCTTACCCCAGAGTCTCTGGACAACACACTTAAATAGAGCACCTTTGGGACATCCAAATGACAGGGCTTCCCACTGCCTGTAACAGCCATGTGTTTAGGCTGTGTGTACTAGGACTAGTAGGGGTTGAACACCTCTTGAGCCAACCTTTTTGACCTGGTAAGTATCAGGTCTGGGTCTGGTGGAAGAGCATTGCTAGGATGTGGGAAACCTTGTTCTCAGGCCAAGAGGAATAGCAAGTGAAGTGGAGGCTTAGGTGCTGGGTTGTGCTCTGGGTGAGCCCCTGCTGCCCTTCCGCTGGAGGTGTGGTGGCAGGAGGGGAAGAGTCACAGCGCAGGCAGGGCAGAGGGACGGGGACTTCAGCCTTTAAGTCTTGTGAGTAGAGCGTGAGGAAAGTGAAGTGAAATCTGACCTACCCCTAGAGATATGGGACGTCAATGTAATGGGTGCAAGTTTCTCCTTGGGAGATCCCCACTGGGCACAAGGGGAAAGTTTTTCTCAATAAGAGCATCAGGCATTGGAATATTCTCCCCAGGGAAGTGATGGATTCCCCAGTGTTTGACATTTAAGATTTGGCTGGAGAGGGTGCTGGGACACCTAGTCTAGGTCATGCTTTGTCTAGAAAGGTTGGACCAGGTGATCCATGAGGTCCCTTCCAACCCGGGGTTCTATTTCATTCGCAGTGGCCTGTCCCCGTGCTGTGGGTGGGCCTGTATTCCTCAGTGGTCCGGTGGAGAGGTGGCAGCACTGAACCCGAATGGACTGGCTGCCCCTCCCTACACAAGGCATGTGGGGAGCTGGATCCATGCGTCTATCCTTCTCCTTGCCCGACTGAAGGGGTCAAGCGTGCAAAACTGTAACAGGCAACTGCTTAAGGTAAAGGCCTAGATTCCACCCACAATTCCAGCTGTCTGATTTGGGATATGATTTATACGCTGAGGGTGTTCAAGCAAAATTAGTATGCAAAAGGTCAGTGTCTCCAGCTCCCCAGACCTATTAGCAAATAAATCAATCCTCACTTCTCTGCTGGTTCAGGAAGGGTCCCTGAAACAAAGCCAGCTTTTCCTTTTAGAGGCTGAACCTTTGTCATGGCTTTCTGCTGCTGCAGACAGAGCTGTCTTCACAGCTAGAACTGACACAGGCTTGGTCTGTAGTGAAGGTGTAGCCACTGCTTACCTTTCCAGTCCCACCTCTGTGCACAGCATCTTATTTCTGCTATCAGAACAGGCCCAAAATTGATGTTCAACTGGAAAACAGGTTGTTTTCTCCCATGTCTGCTCAGTGCTGCAGTACTGTCTGTCTGTAGTGGGGTTGGGTCTGTGCAGAACTCTCACTTCTTTCCAAAACTGAATCTTTCTTGGTTTTTTGTTTTGTTTTGTTTCATCTCAATTTGCTTGTTGAGTTAGCAAGAGACTCTGAGATCGTGATATGTCACTTATCTGTTTTCAGTGCACTGAAGTCTGCTGTAGCAGAATGTCTGAATGGCTCGGGTTCTTGATATTCACAATATTTTAATGTTTTCAGCACCTACATATGCAGCTTGCCAAGCGGTAGCTACAGAACCGGTAGTGCTGAAGTAAACACAAGATGTAAACCTGAACGATCTTATCTGTGGCCTGTGAAGACCCTCACTGGCTGTCAGACAGCTTGGTGAGGGTGCTGGGGGGAAAAGAGCACCCAACCAGCAACAAGCGGCTCTGTGGGAAACCAGGGCTGTCTCTGTGTCTCTGTTCCTGGAAAACAGGGGTTTCACTGAAGGGGAAGGGCTTGGAGGGAGTGTTTTGGGGAGGCCTTTGGCGATGGGCTGGCAACTGGTGCGATGTGACTTCAGCAAGAACAGAAGCCATTTGGTGAAGTGGTGGGATTTGAGACCAGCTCCAGAAGAAGGGACCTGGAGTGGGTGGGAAAGGTGCTGGCAGAGGTGTGCACCCCTCAGGGAACCTGGAGAGATGCTGCAGCTGGTGGCATGGGGACTGCCTTCTCACAGATGAACCAAAGGTTGGGCTTGATGCTCTTAAAGGTCTTTTCCAACCTCGTTGATTTTATGAACCAGGGAGTTGTTGTTTGGTTTGGGGTGGTTTTGCTGTTTTCCTTTTTTCTTGCTTTTTCTTAAATCCGAGCAGGAGAAGCATCACATTTAACAGGGGATTTTGGTGCTGATCTGTGTATATTTGGGAAAACAAACAAAACCAAAAGAAAACCCGAGGGGAGCCAACACGCATACTTACTTCTCCCCGTCACAGAGGCACCGCGGGCTCCACCGACCTCTCCGCCGGTTGTCCCGGAGCCCATCCCGATCGTCCTTGCCTCCAAGGAAGGAGAGAGAGGGCTCAGAGGGAGGAGGGGAGGATGCTCCCCTGCCATTCCCGGCGGAGACCCCGCCGCTGTGGCAGCGGCTGCCGCTGGGGGGCGCCCACACTCCACGCCTGGCTCCGGTTGCTGCTCCGTCCGGGCCCTGTGCCGGGGCAGGGGCCGGAGCCGCAGCCAGCGGAGCCGAGGCCGGTGGCATCTTCCCTGGTCCGAAGCGCTGCCGGCTCCGATACCGGTCCATAGGGCAGGACGAAGCTCTGCGGAAGGAAGAAGCAGGCCCCCACCACCCTAAAGCACCCCCCAAGCCCCACGGGGGTCCCCCTCTTCCTCCCTGCTCCCGTCGACCCGACCTCAGACGGAAGCTCTGTCCCCAGCCGCAGCGGCGCTGGTCAGAGGCCGTGCGAAGCCGTCTCGCCCCTTTGTGCGTGTTGCGGAGTTTCTCCTTGCGCAGGCGACTGGCAAAGGTTAGGAAAGCGTCTTTAGATCCCCTGTAATTCCAGTTTAAATATTAAAAGCATAAGCAGCCTAGGCCCAGTATTTACCTATGCAACTCCATAGATTTCTCTCCAGACCTGGACTTCGAAGAATTTAAGGGACACTTTGCGTTTCTTTTTTCCTTTCTTTTTTGTACACCCCTTTGTATTTATTTAACAAACTAGGGGGAACAGGAGCGGGGAGACACCAACAATAAAAGCAGTGTTTTAATGACCGAGAAGTAGTCGGTTTCCCTGTGCCTGTAATGTGAGAGGAAGGCGAGATTCCGGCCCCGCCGCCTGCTTTGTCACCGCCTGGGTTTAAGTGACCGGCACAGCAACACAAAAGGCAAAAAACACACACACAGACACCCCCAAAACTCCACACAAACCCTCTATTGGCTCAACAGTGAAGATGGGTATTTTGATAACGAAATAACCTCCCTGTCCTGGTGGAGCCTGGACTCCGCTTTGTTCCTCGGCTGTCCTGAAAACAGCAAAATCCACGGAAAAGGGGGGAAAAAAAATCCCCTCAAGAAAGTGTTTAAGGAAAAAATAAAAGTCTCAAACGGAATTAAAGGTTTAATTACAGTTCCCCATCGCAGTAACATGTTTGATGAACTGATCCTGTCAATTAGTAGTAAACTTCTTCTAAAACTTGTGAAATAGACCCGCATAAAATATACCTCTGACACTCTAATTTTTTTGTTTATTGGGAATTAAAAAAGCCCAGCCCCAGAGGTAAATGCATTAAGTACCAAAGCACCAGCAGGAGAAATTGTAAAGCAGAAACGTGCTGCTTTGGCTAGAAATAAATATTTGTGAACGCTTGGGAAAGGAAGGGGGAGAAATTGTCGATCTGAAGGGGGGGGGCATCTGTAAAAAATGGAAGCTCTTTTAAAAAGGGTAAATAAATGACTTTTTCTACCCGCCGACGGTATCATTTCATCATTTTTTTGGCTCGCGCTATATTAAAGAGAAAAACAAGGTAATTGGAACATGCATCAACAGTTTTCCATGAAATAAGAGTTAAAAGAAGTAATAGAACTAATCACTGTCTCCTCAAATCAAGTAGAAAACATTTCAATGCACTAATTAGAGTAATTAGAATAATAAGACTGCCTATATGTGGTAAGACAATGTGTACAAACAACTTTATTTAATGTATACTGGTAATCAGCGATGCGTGCGTGCTTGAATGCTTAGTGCAATAAAATTCACCCCCGTCCGCCCAAACAATCAAATACAAATTAGTTTAATAATTGTGCCTGCTTGAACGTCTTAGAAATCCACAGGCAGAGGGAAATAAATAGCACCATCCTTGTTTGCATGTCTCCCCTACTGACCAAGGAGCTGATGCCTCCATGGACTTGGCAATGAATGACTGTAGACATGAATGAATCAAGGAGGGAAAGAGAATTAATGAATGAGTCAGGCTGGCTAAAAACAAGTCCTAACTTTTAGACGAGCGCCTCTTACAACTCCGGGGACGGGACGGGGAAGAGGAGGGGAAGAGCGGTCTCGCCATCACTTTTACGAGCTGCCACTGCTCGGGTTTTCCTGACAGGATTTACCGCCCTGCGAGGAGGAGGGGAGGAAACACCGGCCGTCACCTCCCCGCCTGCCTACCCTCTCTTTTAATCCTTAAAACAGGCATCTGCGGGCATGCCCGCGGACACACGGAGCGGTGCAGCCCAGCCCCGCCGGGATAGACGTTGCGGGGTCAGAGCTGGAGCTCGGTCATTGGGCTGCCTGCCGCCCGGCCGCTCCCCAGAACAGCCCGCATCCCCCCGGCCCCGCCGTGGGGTCGCCGAGGTCCCCCGGCTCGGCCTCTCTCCCACACGGCCCGCACGCCTCGGGGGGGCAGCAGCGGCTCTGCCTTCGGGGACTGCCCCTGTACGCGGACAGGGCCAGGCAGACACCGGCCGAACTCGCCCCATCCCAGTGGAGAAGGGATGCGGCGGCCCTGCTCCAAGGCCGCCCGCCCCCTCGGGCAAGGCTTAGGCAGCACCGGCAAAGAATTCGCTCCGCTCCCCTGCCGCTGCCCTCTCCACATCCCACGTCCTTGCCCTCCTTGCGGAGGGCAGGATCTGACCCCTCGCAGAGGTTGGGGGGGAGGAAGGGGGATGCGAGGGGAAGGGGCCACGCGCCTGCATAGGCGGCCCCCCCGGCCCCTGGGCTACCGTGAGACTCCGGCAAACCCGAGGCGCTTGGCAAAGTGTCGGAGGTCGCCACATGGACTGTGTGGGAGGGATTTACTGGTCGAGTAAAGAGACTTGCAGCAGGGATCAGGCCAGGGGCTGAGGCCGGGTGTGACTGGGAAACCCACTCTCTGGGGCTCTGACTCGCCAGCCGAAAAGCCACTTGTTTGTTTATGACCTGATGAGAAGTCGGGTCTGAGAAAGAGCTCGTGCTTTTCATTTTAGCATTGCAGCTAAAGCACGCCCTGGGGTTGCCCTAGCTATTTACCCCAGAAGAAGCACACACTCCTGTAAAGAATTGCACTGTGTCCCGGCCGAGCCAGGATGAAACCAGCCTTCTCCTGAGTATCTTCCTACCACCCCGACAGCAACTGGGCCGTGCCCGAGCGCAGAGTACCAACTGGGGGCCAGCAACCACGAAAATTTTTGGTTCTTTTAATCTTTTCCATCTCGACGTTACAAGCACAGGGCCCTTTCCTCCCGAAACAGAACATAAATAGGTGACCTCAGTAGGATGCCACACTTTCCAAGACAGACCACAATGCCCAGCCTCCGTTTTCGAGGCAGGAGGAGGCCGCCGCTGTCCTCTCTGCCCGCTGGAAAGCGGCGAACAGCTTCCTGCTGGCTCTGGCTGGGGGACCCCTGTGTACACGACCCCCCCGCAGTGGTTCGATCTAAACCCGGAGGTTTAAGCCGGATTAAGCCCAGCGCGCAGGCCCGTCTGTGGCCGCTCTCCCAACGCCGCCGGGCCCCATGGCCCACCGGGGCCATCGCCTCCCCTCGAGGGAGGGTCACCCGTCCTTCTGCTTCCGCAGCGGAGAATCTCCGCACCGACGGCACCGGAACAAAGAGCCATCAAACCGCCTGCAGCTCTGCTTGGGACAGCTCCGGGGCCTGGGGCCGCCCCGGCTGTCAGAGGCAGGCGGCAGGAGGGAGGAAGAGGGGTCCCAGGCTTGGGGCAGGAGGGCAGAAAAGCGCAGGCAGCCGGACCCTTCCTGCCGCACCGCTGAGGCCAGGCGCGGGCCAGAAGCGCACCCGGGAGACCGGGCACTTAAGGGGGAGAACCGGGAGCTCCCGACAACAAAACCCCGAAGGGGAGAGAGACAACGGGGCACAAGTGGGGGCAAGAGGGGCCTCGGCTCCTTCGGGGGTCTACCAAGTCTCCCAGCCCAAGAGCATCACCTGGCGTGGTATCACCCCGGCCTGCCCCCCACCTGCGGGATTTGCCCGACTATTTCATCTTCTACCGCTTTTCTCTTTCAAAGCCCCGGTCCCCATCCTGGTCCCTCCCTTGCCCGCTGTCCGGAGAGCTGTCGGGGCTGAGCGGCTAAGGGAGATCCCGCCCGAAGAGAGCAGCATCAGCAGCGGCCTGTCACCCTCTGGAGCCGGGGACACGAAGAGAGACAATCACTAGAGGGTTTTGGGTTATACAGTCTCCTCACGCCTCCCAGTTTCGGCCTTCATCAGAGGGAGAGAGACGAGGAAAAGGGTCTTTTGTTGTTGACATCTGAACTACGAGAGAGAACCGCTGATGGGAATGAGGGTGCGGGAGCCAGGGAGCTGACGCGCAACCTGACATCTACCTGCAGAAGGTGCATCTTACGGCCGGGCCGTTTCCCCTGTTTTTTCTCTCAAACAAGAGCTAAAAGGAAAAAGGGAAAACGACCCTCGAACCCGCAGGACTGCCCGCAGCCCGCCGGGAAAGACGAAAGAAGTGGTTTCCATCTGGCCAGCTCCTCGCTGAACAGAGACCCCCGGAGTAACAGGCCGGGGGCCTCCACAGCTGGAGGCCCGGCCCCCAGCGCCAGCTCCGGGACGCCATCTCCGCAATGCCGGGGCTGCCCCGCCGAGCAAGGCACCGTCCAGCCAAGCTACCACCTCCTGTCTCCGCGATTAGGGGAGCGGCCGCCGACAGCAGGGCCCTGTCGTCAAAGGCGAGCTATTCCCCCAGCGCCCACCGGAGTGTCCTGCAGAGGGCAGAGGCTGCTCGCTTTCAGCAGCCAATTCCGCGGGCTATTGACCAAGGGCTTTGAAATCCATACCCAGCTTCAACATTTTACCCGTCAGCACGTCTGCGGTCACAAAACACTTCTTCTTTCTGTCACTTCTCTTCGAAACTATTGATAAGATCATTTAGCTGAATCTGTTCGGGATGAGTGTAATATTGACTAGGAGTTAGAAAAGATGATTCAATCTAATAAGCCCAGAAACCATTCCGAAGAAGGGGAGGGGGAAGATGAACAGGACATTGCACCTCGAAAACTGAGCCAGCCAAAAAAGACTTGAACACACCGCCGCATGTGCGAGCGAACACTCCTCAGCTGGATGCCTCTCCCAGCGTGCCAGCCCCGCTGGTCCCCAGCCGGGACCCCCCAGGGTAAAACCGACCCAAGTCTTTACACACACGGAGCCGCAGACCTCTAAGGAGAAAACCTCGGCCCTCCTGATGCCGGTGGCCCGACGGACAGGCCCGGGGAGCGCCCGCCCGCCCCAGGGGCGCGCAGCCCCCCTGGGCAGCCGCATCCTTCATCCCTCCTCTACATACACACAGCGCTCCCCACAACGAAGCCCCGCCTTTCTGTTTTTGTTTTTCCTTTTCTTATAAGGACCCAGACCTTAAATTACCCAAAGGGACAGAGAAGAGTCGAGTGTCCCTCACACACCTTTCGCCAGAGCATGCAACTACCCTGATGAGCAGAGCTCCCCTCCACCACCGAAGGCAGGACCCCACTGCCCGCACAGAAACCAAGGCTCCAAAACACACTGCTGCGGGTCATCAGCTGAGAGACGAGTACAGCTTCTCCTGAGCCTCTCCTTCAAAACACCCTGGAAGTTACGAGCGTGGAACCTCTCGGTACAGGCATCAAATTTATTCCAAAAATTCCATGAAATATAAAGGAATGGCGGTGCTTTTACACAGAACGCAACTCAGTATAAGTACTGGGGTGTTCTCCCTCCAAATCTTAAGAATTATGCAAATCTGTGCTATCTTTAAAAATAAAATAAAGATTTTTCAATAATTAGAACAAACTATGAAGGTATTGTGCATTTCTGTTTTATGTAGATAATAAAATATTACTTTAACATAAATATATAAGGATCTCTGCGTTTTTATTTTTCCCCACAAGCACATCCAAATGTACCAAAACAAAATATTTTTTTTAAGAGACTGAACCAAAAAAAAAAAAAAAAGAAAAAATTACATCCCATATAGATTTTGTCCACCTACTTATTTAAAGCTACAGAAAAACAGTTTCCAGAACCTGTTTGCTTTAAAAGAAATAAATATACATTGAGGCAGGCCACTTAAAAATGATATGAAAATATTTCCCTGGGTAGCATTTTAAAAAAAATAAAATAAAAAGAAAGAAAAATAGACAAAGAAAACATTGAAACTATTTCTGCATTTCAAAGGACAAATATTAAACATATATACATAGTGGTAAGGTTTGCGTGGTAACTTTTGTGTTTTGTTTTTTAAGTAAACCTATTTGGAGTTTGAGGATTCTCTAAAACATCCTCTAGACTCCGTTTTCTGACCTTACGCACGTATTAATAAGTGTCCGAAAGTTCATTTCCTCCCTTTACCACTGGATCTGCCCTGATCTGCTTCACTTCACTAGGCGCTAGTCCTCAACACTTTAAATAACAAGCAGCTCAATACATCCAAAAAAAGGGGGGGGGGGAGAAAAAAAAAAAAGAAAAGAGAAAAGCTTGGTGCCCGTATCTTTGTAACAATTGTTGGAAACCTAGGAAAAAGGCTAATCATGTGCCTCTTAGAAATCATCATCTGTCTTACCAAGAAGAAAGAAAGAGAGAGAGAGAGAGAGAAAGAAAGAAAGGGTGAGGGAAAGAAAGAAGGAAAGAAAACCGAATGTCACAGGCGCTTTGAAAGACAATGAGAAACATACTCTAAAGCCTTAGCTACTGAATGCAATATTTATAGGAGAGTTCTGCGAGAGAACGCTTCACTGTTCCTTTTTCTCCATAATTGTCCAACACTCAGCTAAGTAAACTTTTCGATTATAAAAATGCTCTGTCTCTGTTGCACCGGTTTGTGCTGCCTAAATGATCCTTTTATGAATTCAGAACTATCAGAAAGTTCCCCTCCTGTGGGTGCATAGCTGTGTGTGTGCAGAAGCGCACAGACGCGCACTCAGGCACACGCACATCCATGCGCTGCTCTGAGGTCCCGCTCCTCCGCTTCCCTTTAGAGCTTTGAGGTTGCTTTTTATTTCCCATTTTTTTTTTTTTCTTTCTTACCTACTTTTGTCCCGCTGTTTGTTTTTTTTTAAATTATTTTTCTTTTTTATATTTTTTTTTGAAAGTTAACCGTTTCCCATCAGGATAATGTCAGGAAATGCAGTTTAAAACTTAGCGAAGGGGGGGAGGGGGAAAAGACGGCTTGAAAAATGGCATGTTGTTTTCCCCCCCACTAAATTTCATTCTCCAGTGAAAGACACAAGGCTGCCCGAGTTAAAACTGGTCCTTTCCTTCAAGAAATGATACCACAATCTGACCGCAGGACGGGTGGGGGTGGGAGTGGGTAGGAAAGGGGCTAGATTGAAACAGAAAAATAAAAGAAATATGGGAAGTAAAAGCGGAAAAGAAGCGCACACGGTCTCTGAGGGGAGGAGGGGGCAGCGTGTGTTTACACGCAGGTGTAAGCACACACATACACACACACCTCCCCCCGGGCCCAGCAGCTCCTCGTGCTCTCCCTGGCTCTGGCTTGATGCGAAACTCCTCAAGGAAAGAAAGTTTGGAAGCGGACATCGGCCCAGGCGGGGGACCGGGATGCCCAAGGCACGCTCGGAGAGCTGGGGGGAGGAGGGGAAAGGAGCTGGAGGAGGTGGAGGGGGGTGAAGCAAAACAATCCCCTTTCCCTCTCAAGGAAGTGCCACTTTCTCCTGGAAAACTCTGGAAACGTGTGGTTTCGCCTCCGCCTTTCCCATTCCGGGCCTCGCTCGCCCGCACTGCCACAGTTTGGGAAGGCTGCATGCGATTTTGTTTTCCTCCCCCTCTGGCTGCACCTCGGCCCCCGGCCACACTGCCTGAAAATGAAGTTTACTTTGTCCATTCGCATTATTCTCCCTTCTCCAAGCTCGACTCTTGCCGTTGAAGGCGTATATTAAGCAATTACTAGAGTCACATCTCTGGAGAATGGAAGCTTGTGGTGCATATATATATGTGTATATAGCGAAATTAAATATATGCGTATATATGTACGTCTATGCACACATGCATATGTGTACATACATACAGATATACGTGTTCTTTCTGCTACGGTAAAAGGAGAAAATAAGCGTTACACATATTTAAGAAGACTTGTTTATAACAAAAGTTCACATATACACATAAAGCAAAGGCTAAAACACAGTAACATATCGTAGACCGGTCACTGGTTGACTAACGCTCACCGTGGAAAATGCAAGTCATTTGCAAAATCAAGGTCGGAAAGGAAGGGGGGAAAAATATAAAGAAAAAAAATAATAAAAGAATTTGTTTATGTAAACTTCGATTTTCTTGCAGTGCAAATTGTACGGTTAAATACTGTCTACATCAAAAGGGAGAGCTTTTCCGTTCTCTTTTTTTTTTTTTCTTTTTTTCCATTTTTTTTTCATATATTCCTACAGGGGATCCACAGAAAATAAACACAGCAGCATGTGCCAACACCGAGCGACATTCCACAATGCAATCTGCCTTTGTGTGGCGGGAGGGGGCTGCGGAGGGGACCCGAGGTGGCTGCACCCTCAGCCCCCCCAACCT
>JANRGW010041813.1:0-10811 GCA_024733675.1 Psilopsiagon aymara | reverse complement strand
CCAGGGAAGTTGTGAATGTTCCATCCCTGGCGGTGTTCAAGGCCAGGTTGGACAGAGCCTTGGGTGGCATGGTTTAGAGTGAGGTGTCCCTGCCCATGGCAGGGGGTTGGAACTGGATGATCTTAAGGTCCTTTCCAACCCTAACTATTCCATGATTCTATGACAGCAACTGAGCACTGTCCATCTTCATTGCATAATCACCACAGAATCTGAATTAATTGCTTCATCTCAATGCATTCAAATCTAACATCAAGATTAACTACTCCAAATGCCGCAGGATTGATCAATTGCTTTTATCGAAACACTTGGAGGTTATAAAAGGAAGTAACTTGCTCTTTCAGCACCAAGGTCAGTGACAGCCTTGTCACCATCTTCTGTGAACACGGGATCAAGGTGACACAGTCTTTATATCTTATATAATGCTAGCACTTAGAGAAATGCCTATCAAAGTTTTTTAAAAGAATTTTGATTGTGTCATTGGTCAAACCAGCTGCTGGCACCGAACACAGAGAGCTGTCTGAACAATCTGGTTAAAACTGCATAAAGTCCAAGGCAAAATAATGCATCATTTTTCCAAGAATTTCCACTTTTCACATTACATCTGTCGCACTGTCAGAGCTAAGCAATATTTTCTTGTAATAATACTTCTCTCTAAAGTATGAGGCTTTAGGAAGGATTAACAGATTTCCCCAAATACAGAAGCTTGGTTCAATTTACTTATGAGACAGAAAAATCTTAGCATTTGAACCTCTGCTTTGATGGATAGTTTGAAGTGTTAAATAAACAGAGAAACAAGCTGATCCAGAATTAACCGAAATAATTTCCTAATACTTATGTCATCAACAAAAGTGATGTTTTCATTGTTTGTAACACATCCCATTCAAGGAACTGAAAGTTCTCACAAGCCCAGCAAATAGTTTTCATTCTGCAGAAACTCATAAGATTTTGCTGTGGACTGAAAAGAGGTCAAATTCCTGATAACCCCACAGCAGCAATTTTCAGAAGCATTCCATTAGTCTTCAGTTGCTTAGATTTGTCAAAAACATTTTCACAGTGTCAAAACAGTGGAATACTCATGTATAAGACATTTAATAGCATTGCAACACAAATATAAAATAAACAAGTCTAAGCCAAAGACAAAGTCTCTTTGAATCTTAGAAAATGTAGCTGGGAAAAGAATCAGTTTATTTTGGAGTGCAGAGTCTTTCATCACTTGTTTATATATAAAGTAATATATCTCAAAGTATCTGTGAGGTGGTGATTATCAGGCACTGAAAAAAGCATATGGTCAGTCTAGAGCACTGATGAGACACAAGATGGGCTCTCAGCCCAAAGTTTATACTTGTTTATAATTTATACTTGTTGGCAGCAGAAAGATGCCTTATTTAAAGCATACCTTCAAAACTACTTTCCATAATGAAGTATTTTGGGCTTTTGTAATTGCGCAACCAATATCAGCCTTAATATAAGTTAATGGAGCTTCAGCTTTTCACTTAGATTTTAAATTGTTTGGTAAGAAATTTGAAATGTCTTCCCCAGAATTATTTGCTTTTGCTCCTTTTCCTGGGATGTCATTTTATAGTGATTTTAGAGATTCTTTGCCAGGTTGAGAACAACAAACCTTTTATTTCACCAGAAAAAGATTTCAATCAAGTAAGCATTCACCGTAGGCTTAATAAAAATTTATTGAAGAACATTGTCTGAACTGAACTTGCCCATTTATTTCTTTAGAGATTCAAAAATAATGGGGTTTATTTTTAAAATCCTAGTGTTTTGGCACTGCAGGCAGACGTCTCGGAAAGAGAAGCAGGGAGACAGTGTCATCAAGGTTCCCTGTGAAGCACTTGAATAGCCGTGATCCTGAGTCACCACAATAGCTTATTCTCTGTTCACTGTTTAACACGCACAAGGATGCCTCTGGAAGGATATATGCACCATATTAAACACCCTCAACAGATGCGGTAGCATGGCAAGCTGGGCCAAGTCGATATACACGTAATGAATACTTGTGTTAGGGAATATGCATTAACTTTCCTTGTGCACCTGCTTTCAGTTAGCCTGTCCATATCCAGATTGCTCTGAGTGACTGAAGAACCCCAAACCCATACCCTATGTATGAACACATTTTCTTCTCATTCCTGAGAAGCACAGGCAGTAGGCAATTGTAACTTCCCTTTCCAGGGCTGCCCATCACACTACTGATCTCCCCAGTTACTTAATACTAGTGCAAAACTCTTTCAGAGTCTCACAGTCCACCACTTCACAGGACCTACAGAGATGCTCCTCAAGCTGCGTAGGTGTCATACTCATACTTGCAGTTCCCCGATGGTTTTGGCACAAAACTGTTTTCTTGATGTTGCCTGCTGCTGTTTGGCTCATCTTATGGCTTAAACTTATTAAGATGTGCAATAGATGCATTTGGAGAATAAGTCATATCTTGATTTTCAAAATAAGAGTGCATAACACACCTCTTAACTAACTTGTCTATCCAATCAGCAGAAGAAATGAATATACATACAGTACTACAGCAATCAAAATGGAAGACTTCACACTGAAGTTGCCTTCATACTGAATTCATACCTGATTTTTTTTGCTAGGAGATAGTTGGTTTGAAGTCTCCAGTCCAGTCATGACTAAAGCTGATCAAAGTACATGAGCATTTATCAGCTAGCAGCTCAAATAATGAAAGCAGACTGACATTTTTCTGGCTCATACCTCTTTATCCATAAATGAAGCTTTGTAGGGATGAATGCTCAATGGCAATGGACTTAGTAATACCACTTAGACCTCATCAAGAATCAAAATTAGCATCTGACAAAATGAGCAATTAAAGTGCTAACACTATCAGGGATGAGAGAACACAATGTCACCTGTGTAGCCAGCCACACATCCCCAGAAGAAAATTGCTTTTCAGATCTTTTGAACACTTGATATGAATAATTCATGTCTCCAAAGATATATATGTCAATATATTAATACTTACTAAGTCGATCCAAAGAAATCAGTAAAATATTTATTCACAGTTTGCCAAGACGTCAAAATTGGCAGACTGCAGTGCTACTCATGAGTATTTAGATCAGTTCTACTAACAACTGAATGATTTTCCAAAAGGACCAATATACTGACCTGCTACTTAGCTCTCAACAGAACATAATCACACATAGACATAACAGGTCTGATGTTTACCTAGTGAAAAGTGGCACGGCTCCCTTTCTGTCAATTAAGCCACCAGAACTCACTCTAAGAATCATCTCTATCTGCTTTTTTATTAGATGTTTCAAACATTTGTTCCAAGTGGATGGCTCTTTCCTCAGCCTACCCTTTGAATTAGATCTGATCCGCAGAAACTAAGAAATCAAGATACATGTTCATGAGGAGTGTTCAATGCCTGTAGAAAATGCACACAACAATTTGGAATGTGAGCAAAAGACAAAGTGTGAATAATAAAACACGACAAAGGTCTGTATGGGCATGTAAAATATCTATCCTGCATTTAAACAAAAGTAGTTATTAAAATTATCTCCACTCTCTTGCAGATGTAAATGCGTGGCTAGCATGGAGGTGCATACCTGCAGGTGCAATCACAAGCAGTGTGATTGTGCAATAGAAATAGCAAGCAAAACCCAAACAGCTAAACCAATACTGAGACACTAGACCATGACAAAGATTAATCATATGATATTTACACCATTGTTAAACTCCCCTAAAAAAAAAAAATGAACTTTATGAGCTCTGTTTTTCTAATCCCATGCACAAGGCCACTAGGGCTGCTGAGGGGTTAGCAGAATAGCATCCTTTGGAAAGCATGTTGGTTAACAGATTTGACATTCAGATTCAAAGGTATTATATGCTGCACCATCCTGTCTTCTTGTCTTTGAAGCCCTGTCTGCTTCCTCAATGCAGTCTTGCTTATTTACCCAGGGTCAGCCTGTGGCTGGACTATGCATGGATGTGAGCTCAGGAAGCAGCTGCAAATACAGCCCACTCTCCCTCCCCAGCTCCCCCTCAAGGTGAGAGCTGCAGGATCTCCATCCCTAAGGAGTGGCAGGAAGGTGTCATCTGAGGAAGTCCTCTCCCAGTTACAGGGTGCTTCCTAACCTCTAAACCAAACATGCTGGAGAGACATTTTCCCCTCCAAAATCTCAGTTCTCTCCTGTGCACAGATGCACAGCCCTGTGGCAATGTTAGAGCACACCAATACTGTAGCACACACAACCCGGCCCTCTCTTTGAGTTCCCCAGTGGTTTTAAGGGAAACTTATTCCTACTGCAGAAAGGGCATGCTTCAAAAGAACCAGGCAGTCCCACAGGTGAATTGCTCTTAAGCTACTCAAAGAATAGATGAACATAGCACTGCTTGTGAACAGAAAGGCAGTGAGTCATTACACATCTCAGGGATGCTGTGGAAATTAGCCAAAGAAAATCCCTAAAAATCTAAAGTGGTAAGACTTGCTCCTTAATAATACTTACCAGTGAGTAATCTAAGGTCCTGCAAATAGCAGCAAAACAACTGTACTACACAGGAATGGGAAAAGAGCACAAAGAATCAAACGCTGCCCTATTATCAAACTTCTCCAGCAGGGCAGCCAATGCAGGGATAATACGTGCTTGTACTGAGCCAGCAGATTATTTTCATTAAAAAATTACATTTCCAGCTTTCCTGAAGCTATTTTACCTGACCACAGCAGCTATGTATGCCCTGCTGACTACCAGAGAAATGTACACATTTAGGAGAGGGAGAGCATTTTGGCTGCACATGTTCCTTCACATGCATTTTCACAGCTTTCCTCAAGCAGTTCACCTTATTCCAAATTCTGCAGTGGCAAACAGGAAGACCGTATCAGAGGCTTTACACCCTTTTCAGTGTCTAACACCGTGATAGCCACTGGAAAATTCTGTGTATAAAATCAAGGGATTTTATTAGCAGAACTGCTTCATCAGCAGAGCTGGAATCTGTAACAATCCATTTGTCACAGATTAGCATATACTGGGTCAGAGAAGACTTAATACTTGGCTGGAGGTTACCCAGATTCCTTGGCACTCTCATGTCTGGTGGACGTCAGTTTGGCAATTTAAGGTGTTAAATCCCCCAGCTGTTACTTCTGCTGTACCAGCTAGCCTCTGGCAAGGAATACAACTGCTATGACAATTCACAATCGAGTGCCTTGGCACAAGCCCACTGTCCATGGCAGCAGCTGCGGTAGGCTCTGGACTGGCATGGCTGAGATGCAGACACACATCTGAGCTGATAAAGAAGCAGATAGGAAGAGACAAACAGCCAGGGACAGTAGCATCAAACTGCTACAGCTAATTCACTCAGTACTTGTCTGTCAGAGACTTCTGACTGCACACAGATGCCCCACTCTAGCATCCTTCTTTACAAATACAAGTGCTGGTCTCACCGCACCACCCAGAAGATAAGACGGGATACTGTTATTACGGTAATACTCTTTGTCTCTTTGAAATCACCAAATCACAATCATGGCATGTTCTTGTGGACTAAGCTTACACCTGGCTTTTACTCAGACAAAAAAAAAAAAAAAAAAAAAAAAGATGTTTTGACAGCACCACTCTGACAATAAATTAAATCCCCATTTGGGGTTTCCCTTCCAGCATCTTCCAAACTTAAGTGAAATATGTTTCACTGTCACAAGAGTCATGGGGAGGGCCAGGCTGAGCTCCAATTTGGCAAAGTTATTTACTTATTGTCAAGCTACTACGTGTTTTAAAACAGGTCTCAGCAGATTATCAGAACTGTCCCTTTGGTCTCAAAAATCTGCATCTCTATGACAACCATAATACTGCAGCATGATTCAGAGACCAACACTGCAACACTGAACCATCCGTTAGCCTTGTCAACAGCACTTGTAAAACCACTTCACTTGTGTGGGTGAACAGAACAAATCAAAGGAAACCTAAACAGGGTGAGATGGGGAAAAGAGGAAGATCTATTTAGTCAGCTATAGTATAGAAAATGGCAATTCTGCCTTGAATCCCTTGGTTTTATGTCTGCCCTTGCTTCGAATAGAAATAGACCTAAGAGTAAATGTATGCAAAGCTTTGATGAAAGTGCAACCAACTTAAAGTGATATTACAGTGAATCAGTAAAATACTCCACTTGAACCTCCACATAGTTTGTTGCCAGAAATAGCAACAACTGTGTTCATACCTCAACAATCATTATCACCTCTGTTGGCACAGAGTGGTCTGACAGAATGAGATTTGAACAGATTTATCACAGCTCCCTGCTTGCGACAAGATTGCATTGATCCATGGTGTGATTGCATTTGAACTACCAAGGATGTAAGAACCTACGCTTCAAACAAAAAGGGCTATTTTTTTAGGGATGAAAAACCTGTCTTAAATCCAAGCTTTCCCAGACAACTTTTTCTTTTCCTGTCTGCAGGCACCAGATATCTAGTAATTTATTCATGGCTGGCAATAAAAATTCACTAATGATTACAACTGTGCTGGTATCTGAGGCAGCAGGAGCTTTAAGCTAGATTCACTCATGTCTTTTCCCTAAGTATCCAAATCCACTAAAAGGGCATCTTTTCTCATCCTGAGTCTTCTCACCAAGCATATCACGTTGCTTCCCAGAAAGCATAATTTCTCCCCTCCCAAAGGAGCTCGTCACTCAGTATTCTAAAAACCAAGCTCTTATTGTAAGGCCCCTTCCAGATAAAAAGAAAAAGGCTGGAAGGATACTTAACTTTATGCCTTTTTGAGAGGTACCATCTTTCTGATGCACCTAATGAAGGCAGCTCTCACCCCTCACAGTTGCTTTAGGCTCTACCACATCTGCAATTGGAGAGCTTCTCTGACTCACCCCCTGCCAGACTCCTGCTGCTCCCCTAGGAGACATGTCAGCCATAAAGTCATGTCCCAGCATGTGCCACTTCCCACAAGCCCTGCAAACCCAGCGTGGGGGGAAGCTCATTTTCTGCACTTTGTCTTGTCTCTGGTTATTACAGGGTAGCACTGGGAATAAGAGCTCTCTTCTGCTTTCAGCCAATTCCTTCAACTGCTCTAAAATACATACTCAGCCTTAAAATTCTTTCAAACTTGGTGGGCCATGAAGAGAGACAGCAAGGTACCTGTTCCAAAACTCAGATCACTCAGTGGGATCTTTCTACAATCATTAACCAACTGAATGCAAAAGGCAGTAAAGTTCCTGGCTTCCCATTTCGACTTAATCTACCATTTTTACCAGTTATGTGATAAAAGGTTCTTAACATTTCATCCAATGCACAGCATCCACAAGGTGGATCACCAGTGTGCAGGTGGATCGCCATCCATGCCTTCTGTACTCCCATTGCTGCCCGCTCTGTGACATGCATGAAATGCCTTATTTCACAAGGGCTCCACCATGGACCAAATGCCATACTCAAGAACCTAGCTCGCACAAACCCTAGCAAAAAAAACAGTTAACACCAGAAAAACATGACAGCACACTTAATCACAGCACACTCACAGAATAAGCAAGACAGCACCACTGGAAATATCCCAGCAAGTCCAGGAATGGGGATCAGCATACACAGGCTGCTGGTGTGATCCCATATACTGTCCACTGGGAGAGAAAAGTGACTTCTCTCTGGACCACACATTTTGCAGTTTGAAACACACTTTAATAATTTCTAAAGCCACTCAGATAATACATCCTAGGTCACTCCATGCCTAAGCAGAATACACACACTGAGCTTGAAGCACTGCAAATTCACTCTCAGAAGCATCACCCCTGGAGACTCTGCAGGCACACAGCAATCTGTAGATGCACGTTAACTTCTGACATAGCTGAAATGCCATCCTTCTGAGCTGCACAGAACATGCTGGCAGCAAAAGAGGAGTGGCTTTAAAGTTACAGCATGAGCATCCGCAGCAACAGATTTAAACATCACAGGGACAGAAAGACTACCACAGATCTATAAAGCTGAGCAACATTTCAGATACCCTGAGAGGCAGATTCACAAATAGTTTGTTGATACTGAAACTGAGAAATTAGCCAAGTATGTTTCTTTCTTTTTTCCACAACAAAATTTAAAATGTATTTTTGTCTCAGTTTAAGTCATTCTTTACCACTCATATTTTAAGTCAGTCACTAAGCTAAAATAATTCATTCTTCACAGTACACTAGTGTTAAGCCACAGCTACTGCTCTGTTTCCACACTTTGGAAAGATTTCTTTCCACAGAGGACTATAAACCAGCTATTTTACTTTCACAGTGTATTTTTACACTGCATACAAATTTAGAAATTACTCAGATGCTGACAGTATAGTCTATATGACTTTCCCTTTTTAGTTTCAAAAAGATGGATAGCTTGTCTCTATATGGATGCACAAATTTCAATAGCAAAGATTTGACAGTTGAACACAGGAAGTTAGTCACCTATCTGGTGTATCTTAAGCACTTTTCTCTTGTGCACAGAGGAATGCAGTTATTCTTTCCATTAAATAACTAAAATGAGTTATTCTCATTTTAGTGCCACCTTAGTAGCCTCAGAGCTATCAATACAGAGTTCAGGCTGTCCCCTGGTGACTGCAAGAGACAGGTAAGCTGAGGCTGAGTAGCTTCCCAACACAGCCTCACTGGGTCTCAGCCTTCAGCCTCTGACAGTCCCTAGGTGAGGGGAACAGTACAAGGAGATGCTGAGCTTGCTTTTCAAAAACCAGTGTTCTTTTAGAGGAGAGGATGATGTCTCTGGAAACAGCTGTGCTCTTAAATGAGTATGCGTTTCTGCAGAGGGAACAGCAGGAAAAATAATCTGTGCACCTGGTCACATCACATTTCTGAAAGAGTGGCATATTGTGTTTTGAGAAGATCCAGTTGTCCTAGGACATTACAGCCATAAGTGCAGTTTATGGATTTACTTGTCTTATGAGAAGGTGTGGATTATTGTATAAAATAAACAAAGCTCAGAACAAAATGGAAAATTTTGGTAGTCATGGATTCACTTCAATTTGTGAGAATGAAGCCTTGCACAAAAAAGTTTACAGATATCTTGTGAAATTCTCTGTTCACTGCCTATCCACTTTAGGTCTTGATCTATACCTACAGCTCCTAGACACTGCAGTAATACAACTAACCAAAACATAATACCTCAAGTCTCAATGTGGAAAGACTTCCCTGACCTGGGACAACATTAATATGAAGTAGAATTATTAACAGGGGCTTTCTTGGCTTTGTAACAATGTCATAAATTACAAAACAGCATTTTTCAAGCAAGGTTTTTTCCCCAGTGAAATATATTGATTCCGTAATACATAAGTATTTTGGAAAAACAGTCATGCAGAAAAAGTGCAATGCATGCACAATACATGTGCATTGTAAAATATATTTTCTAAAAAGAGTCAATATTTCACTTTCAAAAGTCAAAATCATTGGTATTTTTGCTCAAAATTAATTTTGTTTAGAAAACACTTTTTTTATTAAATTATTCTTAATTTGGGCTGAATTAAAATGTTCATGCAGCTCAATATAACTTTAAATCTTTCTATAGTTGTTCATTAATTGAAAATTCAGCTACTTACATAGTCAGAACAGTGAGTGACACCACCATGAAGGCCTCACTGTCATTGCTTTTCTAAAAAGCCCAAGTACAGTGTCCCTGTAATTGTCTCCATATTTACCTCTAAAAAATTTACACACTTGAATTAAGTAATTAAAATTCTTACAGGGAACATCTCAGACAGGGGAACATAATATTGCATAGAAGTATGAGGTGTACTTGCATAAGACATAACATCATAAGTAAGAAATACATGATGTCCTGATTCATTTGCAGGCTGAGTCCTGTTGAAAGCAGAGACCTTATTGCCTTAAATGAGAGCAGGTTTTGGCCTGACAGGCTGCAGTACAAACCAGATGGACCTGGATTTCAAATGCATTTTTTCACCAAGTACAACAGCTACATCTAAAACTGGGAGAGTGTGCCTGGCAACAAAATGAGAGCACTTTGAGGTAGATCTTAATTAGTGAAACGAAACATGTGCTCAAGGGCAATACAAGCAGACAAAACTATGTACCATGCAATACTGACTGAACTAAATTAATTGAATGCTAAGCAGCTGGACCTCTGTTGCTGATGTTTACATAATGTGCTTATAAATAGTGTTGTTATCTTTATAACTTTGTAAAGCAATTCAAGTCAGAAAAAATATTGAAGACAATGTCTCAGACTGGGATAGCCATCTATTGTACAGCACCTCCAGATGAGAAATAACGGTTGGATGGAAACACGCTAAGAGCTGTGGTCAATGGCTCAATGTCCAGATGGAGAGGAGTGGTGTCCCTCAGGGATTGGTGTTTGAACTGGTCTTGTTTAATATCTTTGTTGGTGACACGGTCAGTGGGATTGAGTGCGCCCTCAGCAAGTTTGCCAATGACACCAAGCTGGGTGGTTCAGTCGATACACTGGAGGGAAGGAATGCCATCCAGAGGGACCTTGACACACTTGTGAGGTGAGCTGATGCCAATCCGATGAAGTTTAACCATGCCAAGTGCAAGGTCCTACACCTAGGGGGGAGCAATCCCAGGCACAGCTACAGGTTGGGCAGAGAAGAGATTGAGGACAGCCCAGAGCAGAAGAACTTGAGGATGTTGGCTGATGAGAAAATAAACATGAGGCAGCAGTGTGTGCTTGCATCCCAGAAAGCCAACCGTATCCTGGGCTGCATCAAAAGGAGTGTGACCAGCAGGTCAAGGGACCTGATCCTGCCCCTCTACTCTGCTCTTGTAAGACCTCACTTGGAGTATTGTGTGCAGTTCTGGTGTCCTCAACAGAAAAAGGACATGGAACATTTGGAACAAGTCCA